>JAMPIO010000408.1:0-68148 GCA_024699865.1 Aphelenchoides fujianensis | reverse complement strand
ACTCACTCGCAGAACTGGAGCGCTCCTTGGGAAGAATTGAAGTAAATCGGATCGAATTCGTTCAGGAAGCAGTCCGGAGCCTCGTAGGACGCCTTCCCGTTCGGGCACGAAAACTGAAGGGCCGTCTGGAAGTTGCGAAATCGCAGCACTTGAGCACGTCGTCGTCGCACTGGTCCGTTTGCGCCTCCGGACAATCCGCCCTTCCCGCGGGCACTAGAATGATTGAAAGGTGAGGTGAGCAAAGCAGGCAGACGGAACTTACAAATCGAAAGAATCACAAGAAAAAGAAGAAGCCACTTCATTTTCTCGTGAATCAAATTGAAAGCCTCGTTCCTTGCCCCTATTGCCCCCGAATGCATCGCTTTCTTATCTTCGTTTTTAATTAATTAGCGGTCGGTTGCTAGACGCACGAGTGGTGATGCTCTGACTTTTGCCCCCCTCAAAACTCAATTAAAAGGGCGCGGTCAACGCATCTTGCTTAGCTTTTAGTCGATCGGGCATTGTTGTTTTCGGTTTACGCAATCGTATGATGTTTTTCGTTGTACAAACCGACGAGCATAAACTGGGAAGCAACGCATGAAAGTTCGAATGTTCGTCCCGTCTAGAGGTTTATGGCCGCCGCGTTCACACGTTTTGGTCGATCGACAAAAGAATTATGGATACACAAGAAGCAAGCAGCCCCGGCAGAGCATCGGAATACCACGGATATAAACCGATAGTTTTGCCCAAATCGTTTGTGCGTCTGTAACGCAAAAAATGACCCCCATCTATCCTGCTCGTTTTCCTCTTGATTGCCCACCAAGCGGCGGCCTTCGACTCGATCGGCATTTCGGTGGTGGATGCGAACGGGACCCGCCGTTTCCACATTGGAATCGAACTGGTCGCTCACTTAAATGCGAAGGCCAAACACTTTCACGTTTGCTTTCAAGCAATTCCTTTGAGTCTTTGGTTGTTCTTCAGGCCCGCCACTACCACCGCTTCAACAACCGGAGCGTGGAGGAGCTGCGCGGTTTCCTTGGAGCTCTCCGCCCACCGACGGGCGCGATCCCGCCGAACGCGTTCGTGACCGACGACAACGAGGAGTCGGACGAGAAATTCGATGCAAGCAGCACGTGGGGAACAAGCGGGGGAGCAGCCGGAAAAGGCGGAAAGTTGGCCGCGGCCCCGATCGCCTCCACTTTCGATGCGCGAACCAAGTGGCCGAAATGTCGGGGTGTGATCGGCCGTGTTCACGATCAATCCAACTGCGGTGAGCGAACAAGAGAGATCAATCAATCGGTTCGTTTCTTGCAGGCGGCTGCTGGGCGATCGCGTCGGCCGCCGTCATCACGGACCGCCGGTGCATCCGCTTCAACGGCACATGGACTCGCGATCTAAGCGCGTGGGATCTGATTTCCTGCTGCAAGTCCTGCACGCCGTACGCCAACGGGTTCGTCCATCCCTCCTCCAACTACTCGCTTCTTTGCTCGCAGCTGTCAAGGCGGCTGGCCGAACGCCGCGTTCGCCTTCTTCGACCACGCGGGCGTCGTGACCGGCGGGGCCGTTCGGGGGCGGCGGCTGTCGGCCGTACGCCGTCCACCCGGAGGCCGCCCAGCAGCCAAAACGCACGACCTGCAGCCGGAAGTGTCAGGCGGGCTACTCGCGGGAGTACGCGAGGGACAAACGCCGCGGCCGCTCCTTCCGCGTCTTCCGCAATCGAAACGCCGCCGTCCAGCGGGAGATCGCCCGCAACGGGCCCGTCGTGGCCACTTTCGACGTCTACCAGGTGCTTCCCGCCCTCTAGTCCCTTCTTGAGTGGGTGTTTAGGATTTCTACCACTACGAGAAGGGCGTCTACGAACACGAGGCGGGCGCGCTGGTCGGCGGCCACGCCGTGAAGGTCGTCGGTTGGGGCCAAACGCCCGACGGAGTTCCCTACTGGACGGCCGTCAACTCGTGGGGGTGAGCGAAAAAATGAGACGACAGAAGAAAGCTCGTGTGTTCAGGAGCGACTGGGGCGAGGGCGGAACGTTCCGAATTCGCCGTGGCGCCGACGAATCGAACTTCGAGTCCTTCATCGTCAGCGGCAACGTTCAGGCCGATTAGAAAGAACTTGATTGTCGAAGGTTGCTTGTATTTGTCTACTGAGTAGATCATGGCTTCTGAGAAGCAAAAGGCAACAATAAAGGTTCGTTTATCACTCGTCTGATTAGTCCTTTCCCGCCCTCATGATGAAAGCCACTCTTCCGCGTTTCGAAAGCGAAAACGAGGACGGGGTGGTCGCACCCACTCCGCTCGAAAAAAGACCGCGGGCGTTCCGTTTGCCCTCCGCCGTCCGCCTCGCTTTTTATCGCCATCGCGTTTCGCAACCATCCGCCCGCTTTCTGCTCGCGAGACCAAAGGTTTGCTTGCCGGAGTGAACGTGTGCTCTTTCGTGCTCTTTTTCCGAAATGGCGAAGCCTCAAATTCGGCAGAAATCGAAACTTCTGCTCGTTGATTTCGCTCGGCAACAACAGAAAACAGATGGTTCAATGGAACCGGCCCTTTTTCGCTTTCTGGTACGTTTGTTCACTGAAAAGCCAATGAAAGTCAATAAGTCGTCGCTTTAAGATCACTAACCGCGCCTTTCTCCGCCATCTGATCATTAAGGACGACCGGCTGGAGGCCTCCTTGGGGCCCGCGTCCTTCTGCAAACTGAACAGTTGGAAGGAGAAAGCAGAGCGGCTTCAGCTGGGCACTCGGCTGGAATTCGCGGCCTCTTTCATCCGACTTGTGCGGCCGCGAATTCTCCGACTGGACTGGTCGCAGTTGGACGAGCAGACCGTCCAGAAGTTGCGGAAATTCGCCCGCGATCTCCACCGTTCGTTTCTTCTGCCTTCAACAGCCGCCTCTTCTCGCTGCTTGCAGAAGTGCGCGGACTGGAGTCCATCCAGCTGGAGAACCTCTCTTTTTCGGACACCAAGGACCGTTCGGGTGTCGCCAATCTTTTCCTGGAGCACCTGCCCGATCTAATCACGAGCTACACGGGCTATCCGGACGAAATTCCCCGCCCTGTTTGCTGAAAGGCGGCCGTTGGAACGGGCGACGGTCAAGTGCACGAATTGCAGCGGATGGGGCATCGGTTAGAGCGAAGGATTGATGCCCGAAGTTCACTCGTTGCTTCAGGCCCCCTCCAACTCACGACCAAAACCTCCGAACTGATCTTCAGCGAGGACTTCTCGTTGGACTCACTTCTGGGAGCTCCCAATGCTGGCGGCAACAAGTAAGTTCTTTCACTGAATGTGATCGCTTCTCGTGCTCGCCCGCAGATTCCAGCCAAACGAACACTTGAAGCGTCTTTCGATCGCCGTCCACTTGGTTCGTCTCTACCAACACGGAAACGGAGAAGGAATCCGACTGGAAGGGGCGGATAGTCGCGTACGAGAAGCTCTTTCGAAAGCTAAAGGAACGTCAATCCCGAGCTGGTTTTGGAGCTGAACTCGCGAATTTCGTACTTTTGCGTGAGTCCCGCTTGATTGTTGACGAAAGATGGCGGGAGGTTGAGGTGGGGGTTGTGCCGAACACCAACGAGTGGCCGGCTGGCTGCGGATGGCGTGCGTTCGCGCGAAAGAAGTGGTCGCCGTGGCCAACCGAACGGGGCCTCAAAATCGAAACGATCAGCATTCGAGCGTGGAACGTAGTGCGAGACGGAAAATAGAACTCCAACAATTCTACCGTTCGTTTGTTTCAGACAAATGTCAAATGCAGCAATTATTACGACTTTCTCAAGTGGGAGTTCGACGAGTGGCTGTACTCGCCCGACATTCAAGTGGAGGAGGAGGAGGAGAACGACGGACGAGGAGGCGCCGAGGAACAACGACATCAAGTTCACCTACGAAGGAACAAAGAATCGAACTGCTGATGCCTTCCGATTAATTTTTGCAACACTTGCTTGCTTTCGTTTTTTGTCGCCGAGTGTATGTTGCTTTAGAGTTTATTGCGGGAGAAACGTACAGAGTGAACAGTGATTTGACTGAACGCGAATATTGTGATAAAAAGCCGGTGAGCTGATTACTTAACGCAAATCCATGAAGCTGATGGCCTGATTGTCGATGTCCATTTTGACGCACCAAAGAGTGTGGAAGATGTAACCGAAGACGTAGTCGGTCGTGTCTGCGTCGGAAATCTCGGCGCTCAAGACGCATTGGCCGTTGGGGAGCAACAAGTCGACCACGTAAGCAGAAGAGGGAATCGCGTACTCGTCCAATCCAATGCTGAAGACCCAATCGGGCAGGCCGTCTGCTTTGCTGCAGTCCACCGTGTAGATGCCGTAGTCGAAATCGTAAGCCGGGTTGGACGTCGTTGTAGATGGCCTGGAAGGCCTCGTTCGGCATCAGGATGCTCGGAACTCCGGTGTCCACTTTGGCGTAGCCTCCCGTCAAACTCCTGCCCGTTGTACGTAAAGGAGAAGAGCGAGAAGGCCAGCGAGCGGCTCTCCGGCAACCACTCCAACGGGTACGTCCTGTCCGCCGTCGGTTCTTGGCAGAAAGCTTCCGAAATTTTCGCCGAACCTGCAACGCGAAATTGTCGCTTTCGTCGCTCTTTTCTGTTTTTCTTACGAAGTGAAGAGAGTGTACGCGCGGCCGAGATCTAGAAAGACAAAAAGAATGATTTGTTTATTGCCTGGTGGCGGAACAAACCCGGATCGGTGTCCACCAGCAGGCATATCAACCCAGTAGCGCTCGCTAACGTCCAATCCTTTGAAAAAGTTGAGGATAGCCGACGGAGTTCGACGGTCGGGTTGGCCGCGTTGGCCGGATCCCTAAAGACACCAAATGGATGCAGAAGACCTTCACACTCACCAACTGAAGCCCATCACGCCGTCCGGCATCGTCGGATTGATGGAAGAGAAGTCGTAGACGGCGTTCACCACACCTGAAATGATATTACTGGATCTGTAGCGAACACATCTGTTCGTTTCTTGTTTCATCACCAAAATAAATCAGACGAGACCGAATCGTGACGATAAACACTTACCGAACCTTTGCGTTATGGTGACATAGTCTGCGTCCACGTAAATCTGAAAAAAAGCAGTAATACGTTGCGTACACACAATCCTAAATCTCATCAAAACAAACAGCGACAAGGACGGTCGTTGGAGAGTTTCCGATCGCATTACTCACCCCAAAGACGTCGTCATAAGCCGAGCCGGTAGCTTCGAGTTCGCCAGAGAAGCCCGTGTAGTTGCCCGCGTACTTCGAAGTGGAAGACTTTGTGGGATCGTAGAAGGGTTGATTGGCAGAGACGTTGCGGCCGGGATAGTCCTTGGCCAGAAGGAACATGGCCTCCGATCCACTCTCTCCTTGCGATCACAAAGTAGACGGCTAAAAGCGGAAATGCGATTGTTGGCGGTCAGTCACTTACATGGTGTGCCCACATTGAGGCTGACGAGGATCGGAGTGTCGGGATAAGAAGGAATGTAATTCTGAAGAAAATCTAGTGATCGGCTGGACGTGTGGGTAGCCACATACCTCGTGAACTTTGCGCATTTGCTCGTGGTACGCCTTGAGATCGTCGGCCATCCATCGGCGTTGTTTGCCGCGCCAAACTAACGGCTTCTTGGTTTCTTTTTGGTCGGCTGGGGCCGCCGTCACAAGAACGAGAAGAAGGAGAAGAAGGAGGACACAAACAAGTTTCATTTCGACTTCTTCGTTAAAAGGATTGATGCTAGCGGGCGGTTTGTCGCTATTTTATACGCATAGAGTTGCGGACTTTCAACGACACAGGCATTGCGTAAAGAATGTGCTTTCTGAGATGATTCGGCTGAAAACGTGACCTCGAACACGTTTTCCGTTCATTAACTCCACAAACTGGCGTGGTGGAAGGCGATAAAAGAAAGAAGTAGACAAAGAAAGCAGTGATAAGCGGTAAGCGATGGGGAGAACCCACGGCGGCCGGAAGGATCAAGCGGTCTGATCGTGCAGCAACGCGGAAAGTTTCCTTTTGTTTGCTGTTCGCTTCTGAACGAGGAAGGTGTGCCCTTCCCTTGGCTTTGATTGCCGCGCGACAAGTGGGGAGGATAAGCGGGCCTCTTTCTGCGTTGAAATGCTTCTGTTAGGTCTTTATTCTGTCGAATAATTTCAATCAACTGACGATTGATAAAAACATTAGTTACGAGCCCACGGTCGGAGACGCCCACCGGAGCGACGCCCAACGACGAGCGGGAATTCGGTTGTTTGAATGCAGAAGTGGAACGTGGGGATGCGGCGGCAGCTGGAGGGGCTAAAGGACCAGCGAGAGCACCCGCCCACCACAGTTTGCCCCCGTAGCCGTTCGAATCCAACACAAAAGTTTGCATTTGCTGAGATTTCTTGGCCAGCATAAACAGGATCAAAGGCAGAAGAGCGGACGATGACACAAAGGAGAAGCGAAGGATCCACTGGCAGACGACGTGGAGCGGTGAGCCGAAAGAAAGCCATTCGAAAAGGACATTGAATTCAAGCTCTTAGCGTCTGCCTGGACGCTCGTGCAAGGCCGGCTGGCGAAAAGTTTTCGCGGCTGGTGCCCGCAAATTTGGAGCAGCGTGCTGGCGACAGGTGAAATTTTCAAACAACGACCTCTGGATTCTTCAATGCTGTTTATTCACCAGATTCCCCGCTCATTGCTGAAGTCGAGTAGCGAAACCCAACTGCGCGTTCTCGTAATCAAGCAGGAAGCAATAGCGGTTCCAAACGGTGGTGGGCAGGTCAATGATCGCATCGTTGGTGAACTCGAGGTAGAGCGCGCAGGTGCCGGACTGTTCCGACGCGTGGTTCACGTAGTCTTCGGCGGTCACACGAAGCTCCACTTTGCCGATAGTTAGAACGATGTCGACGTCCACATCGCACGGGGCGTTCGTTTCGCTCTGCGCTCCCAACGCCTTCAGGATGGCCGAACGGTAGGCGAACGGAAACTCGAGGCCGAAATTCTCCATCTCCGGAACTCCGCCCTGGAACCCGAAAGACACTTCGCCCGGCGAGTCGAACGTGTACGCGCCGAAGGAGACTCTGCAAACCGCTGAATGATCTCAGTAAACATCTTTTTGCTCACTCATCGGCATTCATCGACCAGCGCGTGTAATTTGGGCGGATTTCTGCTTCGGGCGCGTATTTCCAGTCGTCCCCGCAGCGGTCGGCCGGACGGGCGCCCAACGTGACCACGCCCGAGCCGGGAAGTTCGATCGATTGGGGGACACTTCAAACAATAAGAAAGACACTTGGTGTTGCCGGTCGGAACTCACTAGTCGTACGAAAACACGACGATCTGCTCGTCCAGCAGCTGCAGAGCCGTCTGGATGAACGAATTCGAAGCGTTCTCCTGCCGCCGCCACGAGAAGAGCCCGCTGCTGGGTTCGTAGAAGCGGTCGGCGTCCATCACTTGGAAGGGCGCCTGCTCGACGGTCAGCTCCCCGTTATCGCCAATCTGAACACAAACGAATTCAGCATCCTCCTACAGCAGAGCTCACCGCAAAGTTGTCCAGTCCAGACACGCCGATCTCGTACTGCCGCCAGTCGTAAACGATGCCGGTCTGTTCGAACGATGATGACTTGCTGAAAGAGAAGTGGACAAAAGAGAAGATCAAACGTACGCGGCAGTAAAAGCACCGGTGCTCACTTCAACGTCGTCGGTGTTCGCCGGCTCGCCCAAGCTGACGTTCATGGATTGGGCTGAAGAAGGAAGGAGTTGAGATCTCAGTGATAGGTCGCGGCTTACGTGGTGTTCCAGCACGCAGAGTCGAGCTGATAGACCTTGTTCCATCCCGCTTCCCGGGTGAACGTCCAATCGACTCGCTGGGCATCCGAAAAAGTCGACGAAGAAAGCAGCAAGAAAAGAACGGAGAAGCCGAAACGAGGCATCGCTCCACTCATTTCTTTTCGACAATTCTTGCTTCCTTTCTTCCAGCTCGCTTTTAATCGCGAGGTTGACGGCAGACAACGTTGCTTTTTGCTCGCCGGGATGTTTCCGTCTGCTGCCGACCGGCACTCCAGCCGCCTAATGACTTCTTTCGGTTCTTATCAAGAACGAAACGAAGACGTTGGTTGAAAGCTTCTGCTCAAACAATGGGATCATTGAGATCATCAGCGTGCTTTCCATTTATTTGATGATAATTGCCTACAAGACAAGAGCAGACAGTACGGCAAAAATGGTCTCAACCGCAGCGGGTCGCTTAATCCGTGAAGTTTCTTCTTATGGCAATAAAGAGGCATTTGAAAGTATAGAAGAAAATGTTAGCTCAATGTTGAAAAAGTGGCGGCTGTGAAAATGCATGAAACGCTATCGTAGATGGCAACTAAATCGGTTCGTCCATCGGTTCTGGTCGTGAGCACACGAGTGTGAATAATTGGCGTCTTGAGGGCCTCCAGTTTCTGGTGGGAGCCATAAGCAGACCACATTCCGACAAAAAAACGATCAGAGAGCACGTTGGTGGTGCGGAGCTCGTAGCCAAAAAGATGAGTGTGCAAAGGAGGATGGGCGCTCTTTTCCTTCTACTCGTCATGTTCGTAGTTTTATTTCGATTCCTTCGACATTTCCCGATCACCCTCGTCTGCGTACTTAAAATGCGCGTAACGTTAATTTGTTCTTTTTCTGTTGCTTTCCAATGGCTCCAATCAGAAATCCTGTGTGGGAGTTCTGGGACGGGCGGATCAAAATTAAAGTCCGTTTTTTTCATCCAGCAGAAATTACTCACTTGCATTTCAGAGGAACCTCCTGATTCTCGCGCTTGTCAGTTGCGTTCTGTTCCTTATCGGAGCCTTTGTGATCGTTTTTGCGGCCGCGTTCTGGAAAAATCCACGGCATCTTTTCTTCCTCATTCTCTACTTCGTCAACATTGCTGTCTGTCTGCTGTTGCTAGCGGGTGTCGTTCTACAACAAAAGCTCTTGTATTGGCCGTACTACATCCACACGGTGAGCGATCTGTTCCTAAGATCAAAATTCTTGTGCTTTTCTGTTCAGGTTCTCGTCACATTCGGCTCGGCGGCCATCGTCGTCGCTCCTCAAGGCCAGCGGAAACAAGAAGGTGGACATCCTCGATCGTTTCACCGACACTCCCGAATCGGCCACCGTTTCGTTCAGTGTGTTGATCTTCGGGGTCATGACCCAAATTGTGGTGGGCGGGACGATTGTTTTCACAAAGGGCGTCCTCTAAACGCCCAAAGCCTCGCTCGTCCTTTGTACATTTGGAAGAAAAATAAATGTCTTTCTTGCCCCAAAAGAAAAGAGTTCGCCGAATGGCGTTCGCTTTCCCCCTTATCACCTGCCATTCTGCCGCTCTCCAGTTCGAAGCAAAAGCGAGCGGCCTGAAAGCCCTGCACCCACCCCCGGCCTCCATCGGACGTGACTCAAAGGTTTACGAGCGCGTGAGAAGTCCTCCTGCATGCGGGCCGCACCTTTTTGGAGGCAAAAGCGGAAACGCGGCAAACAAAGCGGAACGGGCGGCAAAAACGGCGTGCACGCGGAAGTGCATCCTTTCATTTGGCTAAGAAGCGCAAGAAAGCGTTGGGTTTTGCGGTCGTGCTCCTCGGCGGTTTGACGATTGACTGCGAATTAGCGGAAGTATCGTGATCGTTCGTTTCAGGTAGCAAGTGTTCACTCGTCTTACCTTCGAATCGATTGAAATGAGCGGCCCAATCACTCGCAGTCGTGCAGCCGCCGCGCCCGCGGCCTCTTCGCCTCCGCCCGCCGCCGGTCCGTCGGCCGGCCGCGCCACGTGCAAACGAACGGCCGCCAAGAGCCCGAAACCGAGTGGTGGAGCTGCCGGAAAGAAAGGCGAGTACTTGCATGTACAATTTGAATCAATCACAACGGATTCCTTCAGCCAAGCCGACGGCGAAAGTGGCGGCCGTCCGTCCGACCCGAGCGGGGGCGGCCGCCGTTGTGACTGCGGCCAAGCCTCCCGCCGCCTCCGCTGCTCCAGCTCCCTCCGGCGCCCGTCCAAACGACGAACGTGCTTGCCGCCCGCGGTCGCCGCTGCCGCCGCTCGGAACACGAGCCAGCCGACCGCCACTCCAGCGACCCCGGCCGGCCACCAACGGGCCGATAAGGAAGGCGGAGGTCGTGTTCTCGTTCGACACGACGGCGTCCATGTACCCCGCGTTGACACAGGCAGGGTTCTTCATCTTGTAAATGCGATAGAGGAGTGGGATTAATTGCCGACGTAATGAATCCAAACAACAGTCGTTTCTCGAGCGAAATCAAAAGTCAATCGTGAACCTCCACATCTGCTTCTTCAGGTCCGCCGGAAGATCAAGGAGTGTGTCGAGCGACTGTTTCCGGGAGATCGGCATCGATAATCTGCGGAATTGGGATCACCGCTCACGGAGAGTGAGATTTTGTGAATGAATTGAGCAACTCGTTTCTTCGTTCCAGCTACTTTGCGACCGCCCGGCAGTACGGCTACACGAATCCCTACGAAATAAGTTTTACGATAAAACACAACGTAAAGCAAACAAGACCCTCCCGCTGACCACGAACGTCGGCGTGATCGTGGACTTTGTGGAGCACGTGGAGCCAACGTGGGGCGGCGATCCGTCCCGAATGCTACGAGCTCGTCCTGCACGAAGCCCAGCAATTTGCGTGGTCGGACGACTGGTCCCACGTCCTCGTGATGATCGGCGACGACGTCGCGCACGAAAAGGAGGAGAGCGAGCGCCGGTTGGATTGGAAGGAGGAGCTGGACAAGCTGAAGGCGGGCGGCGTGGTCGTCCACGCCGTCCAGGCACTCAACCGCCGGCATGCCAACAGCTTCTACGCTGAAGTGGCCAAAAGAACTGGCGGTAAGCGAGCAGCATTGCGGATTCCCTAAAGTTCGTCGCTTAGGCTGCCACTTGCCGTTAGATCTTCTCTTCGATCGCCGACTTGGTGATGGCGGTGAGCATTCCTTGATTGTCTTTCTACCCACTTCTCCCATCGATCAGGTGTGCTACCGAGAGTCCGCTCAACAGTCTCGTCTGGAGGAATACGAGCGGGAGATCCAGGCGGTGCCCGGGCGGTACAACCGGGCGATTCGGACGGTTTTTGATCGGGTACTCGCTCTTTCTTCCCTTCCCATCTCATTGTTCTTGTGCAGATGTTGGGCCGAACGAACACGACCGCCCAAGCTCCCGGGGACATGAACGCCTGCCCGCCGGGTCGGTTCCAAGTGATGGACGTGGACACGAAGCAGGCGATCAAAGACTTCGTTCGGGCTCAAGGGATCCCGTTCGAGAAGGGCAAAGGTGCGTTAGCAAGCGGGCAGCGGATCGCTATGAACAACACGTGATGAGCATTTGCTTTAGGCTTCTACGAGTTCACAAAGCCGGAGACGGTCCAGAAGTACAAGGAAATAAGTTTTTAAGACGCGAAGACTTTAAACATCATCATGGACAAGAAGACGGGCGATCTGTTCGAAGGAGCGTACGCCCGCACTCTGCTCGGCCTTCCGACCAACGCGGACGCCAAGATCTCGCCCACCGGCCTTGCAGGACTACATCGTCTTCATTCAGTCCAGCTCGCACAACCGAAACCTTGTGCCCGGCTCCAAGTTCTTGTACGAAGTGGACGACTACTTCGACTAATCCCCCGTTTCTTACGTTGTCTGTTTATTGGCGGAATGAAGAAGGTGGAGGATCAAGAACTCAAACACTCACAAATGTAATCGAGAATGAAGATGTCTTTGCACTTGGGGTATTCGGACATGAGCAGGGGCTTCGCGATCATTCGCGTGTAGTTGGTCAGCCGGTTGTACCGCACGCGCGTCCTTAGTTGGAACTTTAGCTGCTCTTTGAGCGGGTCCTGCGACTGGCCGCTGGGCGCGAGGTGGACGAAAAGCGGGACGTCGAACTCGACGTCGAAGATCTCGTGCGTGCTCGCGTTGTACTTGCCGACCACCTCCAGGCCGAGCTTTTTGAGCATCTGGGGCTCGCGGATCCCGTTCCGGGCGAGGGTGTTCAGCGTGTACGGCGTGAAGGCGGGCGGGGCGCCCAGCTTCAGCGAGCGAATGCAACTGAAGGGATGGCCGAACGGAGTGCACGTAGTTCGTCAAGTGGGCGATCAGTTGGGGCTGCAGACGAACAGAATAAAGTGATCACTCTTCTCCTCTCCTGCCACTCACTTTGATGTCCTCCGGGAACGAGCGACGGACCGACGGCCTCCAGGCAGGCGCACTGCTGGAAGACGATCCGCCCGTCGTAGCAGTCGCGTTTCTTCGGGATCTCGTGGAAGAGCGAGAGGCCCACCGGCTTCCGGTCGGGCGTGTCCAGCTCGAGGATCTCCCGCAACGTCTCGTGCAGGTCGTAGTTCGAAGTGAGGCGATTCTGCAACGAACAGAGAATGGTTTGCTTCGCTCCAAGCCACTCACGATGTTGATCTCGTACTGCTTGATCTTCTCGGGGTACGCCTCCTCCCACTTCTTCGGGAAGCGGATGGCGAAAAAGGGCTGCCGCTCTTCGATTCGGCCCGAGTAGGTCGTTTGAATGTGCGACTGCAACAGAAGCGGTAGGAGTTACCTGAAACAGCGCCAAGCTCACCATCCGTTGCCCATGATCGCCCATGATTATGTGGACGGTATTGTCGAACCCCCCGTTGTATTTCAGTCGAATCAGCGAGTCGTGGAGCGTCTCGTCGATCACACCCAACCGGTTGGAGTCGTCGTGCGTCAAGCCGGTGAGGAAGGAGAAGCCGAAGTGGCAGTGGCGGGAGTAGCGAGTGGCGAATCGCTCCCAAATGTTCAGGAAGCGCGGTTGATTCAGCTTCCCATTGATGCACATCCCGTCCGGGCGGTGCTTCTTGTACAGGAACAGATAGTAAGGGCTGAAGTCGGGGAAGGTTCAATGGGATGGGTGAAAGGAGGACAAACCGGAAGTAGTAGTCGGCGGGAGCCGCCCGAAATCCCTTCAACGGTCCGTGGCTGTACATCCCGAGGCGGGGATCGTAGACGTCGTCGCTAAACAACAACGGATTGTGAGGGGAAACGCAAAAGGGAAGAACTTACTTGAACAACGTTGCACATCCCCGTTCTGCAATCCACTCATCACTCCCGCATCCTTCTTCTTCTATGCCCACCTTTCATCAGTTTGATGATCATGTCCGCGTTCTCCCAGAAGTCGAATTTGATCTGGCGCGGCGTGAGCTCCATGTCCGGCCGCAGCAGGTAGCGATTCCCGAATCGATCCACGTAGTGCGTCTTGCCGGCCAGCAGCGGCGTCAGGTTCACTTCCGAGTTGTCGTTCACCCGCAAACAAGCAGTGGACCCAATGAATGGCAAGGCAAAGCACGCACCTTGTTGTAGCCGTTGAGCACAAAGAAGCCTTCTTGTTTCAGCAACTTCAAGGTCAACGGGGCGTGTCGGTAGAATTGATTACGAGCTGCAATCAACGAAAGCATGAGAAGAAAGAAACATCAAAACAGCGTACAAGTGGAGTCGAGGACAAGGATCGAAACGGAGACGTTCAGGTTGTCGTCGATCTTCGGCGGATTCAGCCGGGGCTTTGCGGGGATGTTCGTGAAGGCGTCACTGAAGACTGCAAACCGAAGAGGTCCTTTTCGATTCCTCCCCCGCACTCACTCGTCTTGTTCGTCGTTCTGTTCTGACATTCGATCATGAACTGGTCCAGCTCTACGTTGAAACGTTTGTTCATTGGGACCTGAACGAAACGATCGATGGATGGATGGAAGGAAAGAAGAGCGAACTTCGTAGAGGTCACCGATTAACGTGAAGTTTTTGTAGTCCGGTTGTATCGCCCCGCTCAACTCCTGGTAGAAACAGCGGTAGTCGGCGTCCGAATCCGAGCGGAGGGCGGGGTAGGCGATCAGGTCGCCGTTGTGCAGCTGCTCGACGAGGACGGGCTCCACGGGAAACGGGCAGTCGATCGTCACGTGTTGCTTCACCTCGGGCATCAGGTCGGGTTCCTCTGAACGAACGGAAGAAAGGAGTGAGTGCGCGGGTGGGCAGAAGAAACCTTTCGTGAGAACGGGGAAGCGGCACGAGTTGTCGAACGGATGGCTCGCGCTGTAGTCGATTTCGTACATGCGCCGCTGCTTGCGGTCGGGGAACGTGATCTTTTCGTTGAGGTTCGTGAAGCGGCCGTCCTTTCTCCTTCCAGCGGGTGGTACACGAGCGAGCGGTTGTTCTCCATGTTCTCTCGAAAGCTGCTCCCTCGGTCGTTCTTTCCTGAACGGGAAGGAAGTGAGAGGCCGGTCGAGGGCGGAAAACGCACTCCAGCCCTCGTTCTGCTTCGGATCGTCCAGCCGGACGGGCGGCTCGTCCAACTTCAGCGGCGGCTTCTTGGGCGGCGGCGCCTGCTTGTCGGCCGAACGTGCCTTGACGCGCGACTTCCCGCGACCCAAACGCGTGACGTCGACGACGAACCGTTGGAATTGGCCCGAGGATCCCGAGCCGATTCGCCCCCGTTCGTGCAGCGGAACGCGGCAGTGCGTGACGTACATGAGCGACAGGAACACGAACTGACAGCCGCACAACACCAGGGCGATCTGAAGGTGGAACGAGCAGTGACTGGATCAAAGAAGGGATCACTCACGACAGTCAGATTCTGGCACAACTTCACACTTGTCGACATCTCGCAAATCAAAAGATGAGGGGTGTAAACGAAATCAAATCAATAGACTGCCGGAATGGAGGGAACAATGAGGAAGAAGAAAGAATACAGCCGTCTATTCCCCCCTCTGTTTGCGGGCTGCCCGACAACGCGGGCGGCGGCAATTGGGACGGCGGAAGAGCGGCGGCAGTCGACGAGAGACGCCGACGTGTGCACATGGCCGCTGTTCATCCGCCGCTCCTCCGCTTCCTCCCCGCCGGCCGGCTGTTTGGCCACCTGTCGATCGTTCGGCGCCCGCCGCGCCGCCTACGAACGAAATCCACGACGTGCGGCCGGAGCCACCGAAAACGACGAGGAGAACGAAGAGGCGGGCGGTCAGTGGGCGGCAGACGTCCAGACGGCCGACCCCCCGAGGTGGACAAATCGGACGGCGTTGGAATGACCGACCAAAAACAGAGAACAACATTTGACCAGTCGGAATTCCGGAAGCTTCGCTCAGCTCTAGCGGCTATTTTGGCTTGCTTGCTCGTTTCAAAATTCGCCCGTTGTTCATCCCTGTGATCGTCGGTTGCTGTTTGCTCTCCGAATCCCCGCTCCTCATTGCCAGTGTTCGGTCGAAAACGGATGATGATCTTACGTGCGTGTTTGTTCGTCGGCTAGTGCTCATTTGGAAAAAGAACGTCATCCCCTGACGACAGTCACGATGACTTCCTTTCAACGGGCAGCTGCAGAAGAATCGGGTGGGCGTTCGGCGAGCAGCGAACTTCCGCCTGTTTGATTAGGCGCCATCTCCTCTTTGGCGGTTCTTTTCACTGCGGCGATCATCAAATGTCTCGCTCGGTCCGTCATTATCTGTGAACTCTCGATCGTCCGTTGCAACCGCTCCGCCCAAGCGACTACGAAAGAAGATCATTTTATTCGAGGAATATAACGGAGTGAACAAACGGATTAAAGCCTACAATAAATTAGAAAACCGACTTCAATTTCAGGAGGATTTCGTGTGTTGAGGTAGCCGCGGAGGCGTGCACCTGCTGCGAGTAGGTGGAGAGCGTGGAGGCGGCGATGAGGAGCGAGAAGATCGCCTTCATCGTGAGCAGCCGCCACGAGTGGAATTCGTAGACGTGCTCGAGGATCCTGCAAGCGGTAAACGAAATAAAAAGAAGCAAAAATCGAAGGCGGAACTCACGAGAAGGCGGGATTCCGGCAGAGGGCGAAGAGGAGGAGGAAGGCGGCCAGACGGTTGGGCGAGAGGCCGCTCGCCTCCTGCCGCTTCGTCGATTTCGTCAGCCAGACGAGGGCGGCCACCCCGACGAAGAAGGGCAGCTCGAGGTTGGACTCCAGCCCTCGCTGCACGTACCCCCACTGGAAGGCCGACTTGCGCGCGCCGAGCAGCAGCGGCAGCAGGTGAGTGGCCAGCGAGTGGGCGAACGCCCAGCTGAAACCCGTGACCAGGAAGCGGATTTCGCCCCGCCCGTAGATCCAGCTGATCGCCAGCCACATGCCGACCACGTCGTAGAGATCGCCGATGTTCATGAGGAAGTATTGGAACTGAAAGGAGACCGGAAACGCAAACAAATGAACGAGAGAAGGAAGGGAACTCACAGTGGAGGGCGTGAAGGACTCGGGGGCGGGGAAGAAGGTTGCGTACGTCAGCAGCTTCACGAACTGCGTAGCGAAGTAGATGCCCGCCACTTGACTGCACTGCCAGATGGACGAGTATTCGGAGAGTGGCGAGTACTTGTAGCAGAGCACGTACGGCGCGAAGGCCAGCACGGCGCAGTTGGCGAAGTGGAAGAACGTCATTCCGCCCACCTGCAACAATCGATTGGAAGCGAAAGAATAGAAGAAGTTTCAAGTATTCATCGCGGTCCGTTCACCACTCAAGTGCTTCGATGAACGCCAACCGGAAGGAGTGGAAACCAACAGTTTTATTCGAGCAAACTTCTTTCCATTTTCTTTTCTAACAACAAACAACAACAAATAGTGGGGGATTCTCTTAGGAGGGGATATTCTGGACCTCAAGTGGCTGAACAACAATCGAAGGGAATAACAATCAACAGCAAACAACAATCGGGGGCTACGGGAAGGTGGAAGGAAAGGTGGATTCAGTGGATCACTCGTCGTCGTCCTCCTCCTCGTCCTCCGTCTCGAACTCGAGGCCTTCCAAGTCTTCGAAGTCCTCCGCGCCGCTCATCTCCTCGTCGTCCAGCTCCTCGTCCTCTTCCGAAGACTCCTCGACCGCCTGCTTCTTGGCCGCCTTCTTCTCGGCGTCGCCGTTCGCCTTGGCCGCCGGCGTCTTCTTCGCGTCGGCCGCGGGCTTCAGAACGTCCGCGTCCAGCGCCTTCTTTGGCGACTCCTCGCCTTGGACTCCCTTGGCTAAACGGGCGAGAGTGAGTGGGATGAAAGCGGGGGAAGAACGTACTGAAAACGCGGTAGCGGACGAGAACCGGCACGCTGTTCACCTTCAGCGTCTTGCCCTTTTTGAAGGCGTCGTTCGCGTCCTGCTCGGTGGCGAACGTCAAGAAGGCCATCTGGCTGAAAACACGGGATGAAACGAATGATTAATGAACGAACAAAAGGACTCACTTCTTGCGGTTGATGTCGATCTTGTCCGCCTTCGGGAAGATGATCTCCAGCGTGTTCTGGGTGGTGCCCGTGGGGAAGTCCGTGATCACGAGTGTCTTCAGGTCAATGGACGCTGAAAACGAGTGATTGAGATGAGAACAAAAGGAGGAAACGACTCACTGTGGTCCGCTTCCGGCGGCGCGTAGTGCTTTTTGCCCTTGTCGCCGGCGAGGTCCGCGGACACCGGCTTGCCCTTTCAGCTGGGCCTTCTGAATGCTCTTGAAGGCCTTGTCGCGCACCGCTTCGGACAGGAAGATCAGGAAGGCGGACCGCTTCAGGCGGCACACCGTGAGGATGTCCGGGTGGAGGGCCTTGATCGCGCTGTCCGAGATGCGATTCGCCTTCTTGTGCGCGAGCGAGAGGAAGATGCAGCGGTTGTCGCGCTCCACACGGCTGGAACGAACGAAGATGAACGGAGAAGTGACAACAAAGACGCTTACCGGCGGTTGTGCTCGTTGACCAGCTCCGCGTCCACCTCGGAGAGGACCTTGTGCTTCTTGGAGGCGGCGCCCTCGAGTGCCTCGCCGGCCGGCCGTTTGCGGGCGGGAGTCTCCGCCGCAGCGGCCGCCTTCGTCTTCTTCTCGGCCTTCGGGGCCTCGGCCGCCTTTTCTGGGCTCCGGCTCGGCCTTCTTGGGCGCCTCCTTCTTCTTCACCTCCTTGGCGGGCGGGGAGTTCTGGAAAGTGGGACGTTCGATCGAGTGGAACGGATGCGGACAACCCACCTCTTCCTCCTCCTCCTCGTCGTCCTCCTCCTCTTCGGAGTCCTCGAAGTCCGAGAAGCCGTCCAGCTCGTCCTCGAACTCGGCCTCCTCGTCGCTCATCTCCTCGTCGTCCTCCTCGGAGTCCACTTCCATCGCCAGGGGCGCCTTCTTGCCCGCCTTGGGCGTCTCCTTAGCGGCGGCCTTCGGTTGGGGCGTATTCTGCTGGGCTTTCGATTTGGCGGCGGACTTGGGCGGCGAGATCTCCTCCTCGTCATCCGAGAAGTCCTCGTCCTCCTCCTCCTCGGAGTCCGACTGGACGGGCGGCGTTTTGCCCTTCTTTCCCGGCCTTAAGACACAAATAATCGGATGAAAGAGGATGGTCAGAAGGGGTACTCACCTTGCCGGCGCTCAGCTGCTGCACCTTGGGCTTGAAGTCCTCCACGCGCGCCTTCTTGACGTCCTTGCCGCCCGCCTTCTTCTGCTGCTTGGGCGTCTGCTGGACGAAGGACTCCTCCTCGTCGTCCTCGTCGCTGTCCACCGGCCGCTTCTGCTGCTTCGGGAGGATTTGGCTCCGCCTTCTGGCCTTTCACGAATTGCGCTGAAAGAGGTGGGTTGAACGAAGAAGGAGGTGGAGAGAAACTCACGCTTCCCCTTGGGCGTCTGATTCCACGGCTTCTGGCCGCCCTTCGGCGACTTCCCGCTTTGGTTCTTGCTGCCGAACTGCGGCACTTGCCGTTTTGCGGGGACTTTCCGTTCTGATGGGCGGGCTTCCCGTTGAACTTGCCCGCCGCCGCCGAACGACTGGGGCGACTTGCCCTGGGCTTGGCGCTTCTCGAACTGCTTGTTCTTGAAGGAGTCCTTGTCCGGCTTGAACTTGTTCTTGGATGGGCCGCGCACGTCGCCGCCCGGGCTCTTGAACTTGTTGTTGGCTGGAAGCGGGAGAAATTGAAGGAAAACCGAAAGAGGACTCACAATTTCGGGGCGCCATTTCGATCGGAGTGGTCGGAAGTTGGAGCGGAGACGGAGGAGCTGGAAACAAACCATTGAGGGGAAATTTCGAGAAAGAATCGTGAAACGCGATCGAAGAACGAAAAGAAGCAAAGGACGAGGCGTGAACGGCGATTAGAACCGTCGGTTGCAAAAGCGGAAACATAACTTGAAAGCATTTCGAACGTTTCGGAACGGAAACTCGCAGAAATTTCGAAGAACTGGATCGTCCATCTCCGACATTCAATCCAATTTCCACGCCCGACCAGAAAGCGGCCCTCGACGCGCGTCCCGCCGCCAGAAAGCGAGCCGGTTTGCCCCAAAAGCGGCCGACCGGCGGGACGCCAAGCGGCAGACGGGCGGCGGCGGCGATTCGCCGCGGGACCGAAGTCGACGGTCGGCGCAGTGCCCGCAGTATCGATTTCTTACCACTCGGCCCGTTCGCCGAGTCGTGGGGATGGACGGCGTTCTTTTTCGGCAACCTTCATCCATTTTGGGCCAACTGCAAGCTGCCGTGGAGGTTGGCCGACGGTTTCTTCGTGAACTCGCTCGATTTTTTCGCAAAGTTTCGGAACCTAAAGGGAGTTTTCTGGCTTGTTTAAGCGAATTCTTGAATTCTACCTTGGTTCTTCGTGTTTTCCGTGTATTTCTTCCGTTTCCCTTCCAATTTGTTTCCCGTTTGCAGCTCTAAATTCTCTCCGCATGCCCACCCTTCCGGACGACCTCCTGCTCTACGCGAAGTCGACGGTCGGCACGTACGCGTCGCTCGGCTGCGAGTACCGCGAGTTCCTCCGCCGCTTTCCGCTCCGACTGGAACCAGGACTTCGATGCGGGCGCCAAGAAGGCGGGCTTCCGGAACGGAATGGACGCGTTGGACCTGACGCCCGGCTTCGAGGTGTCCGGCGACAAGATCTACATCGAAGTGAGCCAGCAGAACGCCCACATCATCCACGCCATCGACACCTCGAACAAGGCGTGAGTCCCGTTCTTCCATGTTCTTCCTTGGATTTCCTCGCTCCTTTCAGGCAGAAGAATCGCGGCCCGAAGAAGAAGACGCGGCAGCTCTCGCCGCTCCGCTTGGTCTCGACGTCGGCCGGCAACTTCGTGACGAACCGCTCGTACCAGACGGGCACCTCCTCGGTGACCGCCGCCTACAAACACAACCCCAACCTCGAGGAGTCCGCGACCGGCTACCGGCCGTTCGGCTGGGGCGGCGCGAACCAAACGGCGGCCTCCACGAGCAACGGAACGTTCAACGAGGCGCCCAGTCGCGGCCCGAGCGGCCAAGGTTCGTTCTTCTGTGTTCAATTGAGTGAATTCCCCTCGAACTCAGACGACCGCCCGCCCCAACGCCTTCTGACGCCGGCCAGCAGCGCGCCCTCCGAGAAAATCCCGCCGGAATCCGTCCCGAACCGCCTAGGCGAGGAGCGGCCGCCGCTAGTGGCCGAAGGCGAGCGCTCGAGCGGCTGGGCGATGCACAACGGCGTGCTCGTCTACTTCCGTCCAATGGAGGCGGTGATGCCCGCCGTCTTCAAGCGCGTCCAGCTCGTCTTCCGCGACATCGACGCGTACGGCGACTTCGAACACGCTGCCCGCCGCGCGTGATCAAGGAGGCGATCGACCGCTACGAGCTGAACGACGCGATGGACCTCACGGCTTTCGCCCACCTGCACTCCTGGCTGCGCCCCGAATGGACGGTCCAAGTGCTGAAGCGTGAGTTCCCTTCGCTTCCATTCATCGATTTCGTTCCGACTAGCAGGCGAACAGAAGGTCGTGTTCACGCCCACCGGAAAGCCGCCGAAGCCCTTCCACGAAACCCTCTTCGAGGAGACCCACGTGCCGAAGCGAACGCTGCCGCTAGACGAGTTCATCGAGGCGACGCTCCTCGGCGCCACCGAGAACGCCCTCATCTACATCCGCCCGCTCTCCATGCGCGCGGAGTACCGTCAGCTGCGCTCCAGTCTAAGTGAGCCCTTTTTTCCGATCCTTTACATTGTTGACTGATTGATTGCAGATGGTACACCAAGCTGTTCAACCTGCATCTAAAGAGCCAACCTGGAGGGCAACCTGAAAGCCGTCTTTCCTCTCCTCCTGCGCCCTCTACTACGACGACGACACCGACCTTTTCCTCCGCTGCCAGGTGGTCGAAGTGGTGGACGAGACGGTCGTCCGCGTCTTCATGCTGGACGAGGGCTTCGAGCGGGAGGTGGCGCCGAGCGATTTGTTCCCCATCCCGAAGCGCATCCGCGCCTTCCCCAACTTCTGCTTCCAGTTCCAGTCCTCGCCACAGCGACCTGCGGGAGCTCTCGGAGCGCGAGGTGAGTCTTCCGTCCATCCACCATCTTCAATCGACTGATTCCTCGCTTTAGCGCCACATGATCCGCACGGTGGTCACAAATCTGAGCGAGCGGAAGGGCGCCGGCATCTTCACGATGCGCGACTGCAGGGCAAACGCGAACGGGCCGGACGTCTACCGCGGCTTCTGGAAACCCGCCCCCACCTCCACGTGACTCTACGAGTGAATCCTTCCGCCCGCCAATCGGTCCTTCTGCTTTACGTTCCTACGCGTAGTTCCCCCGTCTGTGTTGAACTGTCATCGAAGGTATCTCTGGTTCTTTCTCCTTTCTGTCGATTTGTTGGATATTCGGTAAAAACTGCCCGCCGCCCGCCGTGTTCTCCTCGCCGCTCGTGTCTGCCGAAGGCTCCAATCCTATGCTTTCCTCTCGACTCGGTCCCTACGTGTTCGTCTGACGACGAATCTCTTAATGTGGTGAACTTGTTTCTATTCGATTCAAATAAAGTTATGTTGTTGCTTGTGGCGTTCGGACGTTCGACCAGGTAAGGAACAATAAAAGGAAGGAACGTCAGAAACGAGAACATGCCATTGCTTCTTTTTGTTTTCCGTAATTCGAATGAACAAACGCCCGATTGTAGCTGGAAGCAGTCGGAGATCGGAGACAAACCGCCGTCTTCGCTCAGAAGTGCACCCCCCGTCGCCTCCCGCCCGCATTCCACTTTCCTTCTCGCAGCTTCGACTACAACCAGTCGGTTGTGTTGTAAGAGGCGGGAAGGTCCTCCCTTCTGTTCCCTTGACTCACAGAGATCCGTTTCTTTCTTTCATTCGGCCCGCATTCCATCCGAAAAGCGATGGATTTGATCGTGGTGATCGAGCACGGGAATTTCTCGTCTTTCTGCGAGTATGCCGCCCATCTGCATAACTTGCGCTCGATCAACCTTGTCGTCGCCACGCACATGTTCTTTGCAATGTGCTCGATGGTCACCTTTTGGTTCTTCCTGCGCATCCCGACCGTTCGGAAGTCGTTGGGGTTGATGGGCGCGCACTTGAAGGTAAAGAGAGCGATCTTGCTCGTTGTCTAAAGATCGTGTCTTCAGCTGGTCATTTACATCGGCGCCTTCTACTACTTGTCCGACATTAGTTTCGTTTTGACTTTCAACTCCTTTAAACTGGTCGGTGGATATAAGTCGATGGATTTATCGAAAGAGTTCAGGGACCCGTCCTCCTTCAATTGGACGGCTGCTCGTATGTGTGGAAGGGTGTCCCGTGCTTTTTTTCTACGTCCTATCTTTCATCCACTTGTGTGATGGGTGAGTGGGGAGTCGGAATCAAACCACTCGTTCTGTTTCAGCGTTCACGATCTTCCACGGCGGGCTGCTCGTCGAGCGGCTGGTGGCCACGTTTTTCGCTCCCTTCCGCCGCTTTCGCTCGCTGGTCGTTTGGACGACCGCCGCTTTTGTGGTTCGTTCCCGTTTGAAGCAGAAGTATTACGTCCGTTTGAGATGTTCTTTCCGTTCGCATACACGATCAATTCGTACTTCAATTACACGGTGGTCGATCGGGCGTACTGCCACACGGGCGTCCGGCTCTCGTCTTCGATCACCTCTTACTCGCTGATCAAAGCGAACGTTTTGCTCGCGCTGGATATCAGCATCTCTGTCGGTGACACCTTCCTTCTGCTGTTCAACAAAAGACAGCTTGCTCGATACAACACGTGCGTTCCTGTCAACCATCCGCTTTTTATCCACGTTCCTTCCAGCCAGAACTGGCATTACAGCCTGAACAAATCGTTCGAACTGCGCGAGCTGAGCATCTCGATTCGATTCATTTGGCCCTTTTCTGTTGCCCACTCGATTGTCTACGTTATTCAGCAGATCGCGTAAGGCTTTAGTTATTAAAGCAGCAGCTAATTGTTTGGTTTAGATACATGCTCTTTCTGGTGAACGTTCCTCCTGTTCACGCAAGAAGAAGAGATATTTTGGAGGGAGTGCGTCAACACGATCCGCACATTTAGTGTGCTTGTGATCATTTCCACGCAGTATTTGTACTATCGCAACCGGAGAAAGGAGATGGACGAGTGGGTTCGAAAGGAAGACGCTGCGGCCAGGCACTTCCAACTCTTTAATCGGATGATCGCTTAGTCACTCGTAATGCCGTCTATGAATGATGCTCGGATGAAATAAAGGAACTAGAACGGTAGCTTTACAATCCTTTTTCCGCACTCTTCTTCGGAGACACACAAGGGAGTCCCGGCTGTGTGCTCTTGGCCTCTTTCTTTCTTCAGCGGTCTTACTCGAAGATTGTAGTCGGATGACGAGCGGATTTCAAGACTGAAAAGACGATTAGCAATGAGTAAACGACGCCTGCTGGAATGTCCCCTTCGGCAGACTGCCAGACACAAGATACAACCGCATTCCTCGTTTCATAACCTCTACAAATTACTCACTTCCATGCCCTCGGTTGAAAAAGGGCTAAAGCGAATCACATTTGCGATCAACTGGCTGTTCTCTTTGTTCGAGCACTAACGTTAATCTCAAGCATAGATTTTAATGTACACGCAATCAACCTTTCTCTAATTGAAAAGTCAAGCGGAACAAGTGAAAGGCAGCTGATATTTTTACCGCATATTTTCTTCCGGCTTCTCGATTTTGCGAGCACAAAACACAGCTCTGCCGCGGACCTAAACGGGACTTTGGACGTTTACGGGCTGACAAAAAAATGGCAATTTTACCTAAAGTGTTAACAACATTCTGCTTTTTCTAGTCCAACTTTGAACGCCGTCTGGAATGTCCGACCCGAAGTTCCACGGGCTCCATTTTACGTCGCCGTCGCTCCTGCGGGTTTCGCACGTTCTGGAGACCGTCTTCTCGTTGTCCACTTCGTGTCTTTTTGTTCTGCTGGTGGTCGTTGTGCGGAATTTCTCGCCCCATCAAATGGGCGACTATAAGCAGCACGTTTTTTTCTTACTCGTTTGTCTACCAGACGACCTTTTAGGTATTTAATCATCAATGCTTTTCATTGCTGCGTTCTCGATTTGTGGCTCGCCCTCTTCCAACCCGAAGCGTTGGCGCCGCAAGCGATCTTCGTTCTTTCCGGTGTCGCCCTCTACATCTCGGTTTGTTCCGCCTTCCTTCTGCTCGTACTCATGCTCGTTGTTTTAGGACATGGGCCTGCTGTTGGAGGTGGGGGTTGGCCTCGCTCTTCTCGGCGTTTCGGGGACTGCAGCAACGACCGTCTGGATGTTTGTCTTTCGTTACGGCAAGTGGATAATTCGAGTAACCAAAAAAGTCCAGAGTTTAGTCCAAACCACCCACCACCGATGGATGTACGCGGTGGGCAGAATGCGGGCATACATTTTCTTCTACGTCGTTTGGAACCTCTTCGTGGGCGTTTTCATCTTCTTCCCGATGGCCCGCAACGTTCGTTTCACGCCCGAAGCCACGCACAATTGGGTGGCCAACGACACGGAGGCGATGGAACGAGTGAAGAGCGGCGTTCCCCTCACCCTCGTCATCAACGTTCGTTCCCTTCTCTTCCTTTCATCCCACGAGAGCATTTATTCGTAGGACATCACCAGATGGGAGTTGGATGTTGCGCAGTACTCGATTCTTGTGCTCATGGCGATCGCTTTCGCGATCATCCTGCGGTGCACGTTCGGCTGCTACTCGTTCATGAACACGGCGGTCATTTCGACCAACACCCTCCGCTTGTACCGCTCGTTGATGAACGCCCTGGTGATCGAAGTGGTGCTCTCGCACAGTGCTGCCTTCATTAGTTTCTGCTTGATCCTCTCTTCTTTGGAGTTTCATTGGAAGTGGGGCCCCGTGCTGTCGACCGTTGCCCTGACCGTGGCGAGCACCTACGGACTGCTCACTCATTTCGTAAGGAACGAAAGGATTCCTTGCACTCCTTTGTTCTTCAGGTCATTCTGCTCAACATTCGCGTGTACCGCGAAGGAATCGTCCAGCTATTGAAGCACTACATCCGCCGTCTTCCGATCACATGGGGCGCGTACTCGGCGTCCGTTTCGAACACGATGGACCACCCGCACAATCAACAGCCAGCCGCTTGATCCATTCGTTTATGCTCCTGTTTGCTTGTGAGTACCCGGTTAAATGAACGAAACTTGGAGTGGTTTTTGGCCTTCATCTCAAATTCAAGTCCAGCATTCGTTCGAGTTCATCGATTGCCCACGTCGTGTTGTCGTTCGGCAGCTGCAAGAAGACGGAATCACGGAAAAAGAGGGGGAAACCCAACGTAGACGGTCGCCATACCCAAGGCCTTTGCTCCGTGCAGATTCGACCTGAAAGACGGTGCACGATTGAAGAACCCAAAAAGAAAGAGCGAACATCATATCGTCAACGAAAATGCACTCGTCTGCTGTAACTCCCAACTGTTCCACCGCAATCTAAAGCAGCACGGTTGATCTACTCAAAGAGTAAGAGAATGTCGACCTCGTAGATTCCCCCGATCGGGCTTCCTGACGCCAACTCGACAGGACTCGACGACCACGTCAAATTCGGTCGTGTTTTCGATGAGGAACGTGCGTACTCGTTTGTGCGACCACCTAAACGAGAATGCTCATTTCTTTTTCGTCTGATCACTAGCCAGTAGTTGTTCGTGACGATTCCGATCTTGATGCCCGCCTTTTTGATCAAATGGGCGGCCTTCAGGAGGTCTTCGTTCTGAACAAAGGAACAATGGATGAATGACTCAAGTGAGAACACTACAATTGGACGGGTGTACTCGATAATGTCCTAGGATTCGAACTCCGTGACTTCGAGCTGCAAACCGCAATCAATTGCTTTCCTTTTCAGGCAAAAAACTCACGATCCCGGGGAAGAATTGTTCCAGCATTGGGGCGATGTCCTCAAAGGTGGTCTCTCCCCGCTCGCACGCCACGTACGCCTCGTACTCGGCCGGGCGGGCGCCCAGGTAGCGCTGGAATTTGGGCATGTCGCCCGGCCTTTTGAACGGCACGAGCACGCCGCCCTGGTCGAAGAGAACCGCCCGGTAGAAACGGCGGGGATATTCGTCGCCGAACACGTGGAAGCTTCAAGACGGGCGGGTGATCAGTGAAGGCAAGAAAAAAGCCTACTGATCGAATAGAAACCAAACGAAGGCGAGGACCCCGAAGGCCAAAATGCAGGCGGCCGAGATGAGCAACACTTTGCGGGTCGGCGGTTCCATTGGGTGGTTCGTGAGTGACAGCGTGCAATGAGTAGCGGACCTGTCGTTCTTTTATTCACCCAACATTCCAGCATTGAACGCACTCTTACCGGGAAGGCGAACTGGCCGTGGATTTGCATCCGCTTGACGAGAAACGAGCCGTCCGTTCGGTCGACATTTCTCGTTCGTCTTTCCACGAACCGGCCGTTGCACTCGACAAACGTCAAACGTTTTCCTTGCTTTCCGAAATTCACGTGAACGCTTCTTTTTAGCTTTTTTGTTTTATTTAGCCATTTGTACAACAATTAGCCTATAACAAACAAACAGAAGACTACTCGTTTCAAACTTTCGATCCCAACAGGGACCGCTTGAGCTGCTCGTGGAAGGTGGTCGTCCGCTGCGATCGACGGCGATTTTGGGCGGCCTGGGCGTGTGTGATCGTCTGCGAATAGAAAATCCAATTGCCCGCCGCATTCAGGTAAGGCATAAAACTGCAAAGAAAAGGAATAAACTCTCGTTTATCAGCACTCTATTCTCACCTTGAGATCATGCGGGCAGTTTGGAAGAAGTCGGAGCCGATGAGGAAGTCCAGATCGACCACTCGATACAACGAGAGCATTGGCACGACGATGAAGAACCAGAAGGGCGTCCAGCACACAAAATGGAAGAGGATGACAGCGAGCACGGAGCGCACCACCGAACGCACTCGTTTCGACGAAGAGGATGTTGAGGTCATTCGTTCTGAAAACACGGGATTAGATTCGAGTATCCGAAGAGTGCAAGCTTGTTATTCATCGCTTGAAAGGACCCACTCAAACGCACAAAACGGAAACGTGAATCAAGCGAAAATTCTCGAAGTCTGCAGCCAATAATCCCGCTTAAAACTTGGTCGCTCCATCCCTTACGTGCCCCCATGTAGAGGGAGAAATTGGCGGATAAGTGGGAGAGCACAGGCGGCTAATCCCCGCACTCCACTCCGTCCATCGACCGACCGTAACGGAAGCGGCCATCCAATTTGTTGACAAACCCCTTGAAATCAAACATCGCCGAGGAGTTTGATGCCCGAGCGGCCCCAAGATAGCGGATTGATTAAGCGGTTTTAATTGGCCGCACGCAAGGGGATTGATTAGGCCGCGAAGCCCGCCGGCGTCGTTCCGCCCGCACACGCCGCGAAAGGCCAACTTCTAATCCGACGACCGCTTCAAGTGTTCACAGTCGCTGGGTGCAGCTCTCCTCAATCAATCAACTAATCGACAGGAAAGCCACACGTGAAGAAAACGGTCGCTGAAGACACTCATCCCTGCGGAGTAATTTGGCCGCAAAGTTCCCACCCTCCGGCGTCCACTTCCGCCCTCCGCACTTCAATTAGCCGCCCGCCGGGAGGTTTTTGATCGCGAACGACGTGGTCGTGGGATCCATTTCACAAATTAACGCCATCCACCCGTCGGGTCCAATGAAGCGGCTTAATCTTTCGCGGGTGTTCGCCGAGTGGGTAGAAAGCGAGAGCAAAGCCGTCATTTACGCACTCGCCGTCTGTCCGGCTGTTTTGAAGTCGGCTGGCAATGAATGGAATGCGAGTCAAAGTGAGTGCAGGGCATCTCCTTTCTTCAACCCCACCGTAATCCCTTCCGTCTTCTGCTTTCTGTGCAATCCACGTCAAACTCACGGTTATTGCGTTGCAAGTGACGAATGAGGAATGCGTAGCAGATGGTCACCAAGCAGACGGGCAGAACGTAGCCCAGCACGAACATGTAGAAACTGAAGGGCCCCATCCAGCCCTCGGGCAGCGTGGACATGCAGAGCGTGGCCAAGTGGATGAGCGTCCCGTCCGGCCGCATGTCCACCATTTCGTTCAGCTGCGCGTAGTAGATGATCGGAAAGCACAAGCAGACGATGATCGGCACGAGGATCACGACGATCAAGATGACGTTCCTCGTCGGCTTTTGACTCGACCTAAACACAACCCTTCATTCAACCTCAATTATTCACGAGACTCACCGGCAGCATCCCGAGCCGAACGGGCGGACCACGACGAGGAATCGCTCCAACGCCATCAGCACGAGGATGGCGACGCTCAGCAGTTTGTTCACGTTTTCGATGGCAAAGTAGATTTTGCAGCCGACTTCCCCGAACACGAAAGAATTGAGCAGAAAGTAAGAAGTGACGACTGGAGTCATAAAAAGGACCTGAAAGCAATGAAATGCACACCATTTAAAGAAGGATTCCGCTTACGAATAGGTCCGCTATGCTGAGCAGGAGGATGTATTGCGTCATTTGAGCGTAGGCAGTTGAGCGGGGCCAGGCGCGAACCAGCGAGAAGATCACCCAGAAGTTGCCGCTCAATCCAACGAGGAAGATGGGCACGAAGAAGACGAGAATCAGGCTCTTCCCGATGTAGCCGTCCATCGCCGCTGGAAGACGAGCAAGTGGTGAGAATTCCACGGGAGAAAGAAAGAAGTTGGAAGCCGTGGGCGCGCCGAAATAAACGGATTTGCGGGGCGGGCAACAAAAAGCGGGAGATCGCCGGCCGAAGCGGTCGCCAACTAATGCCCGCTAAGCTCCAAACCCCCCACTCGTCCGGTTGCTCGGCTGATTAAAAAAAAGAAGCCGCGAAGGTTGCTGCTTGTTCAAGACCACGTTCTCATCTCTCGTGTGGAATGGGCGGGCGGGCGGGTGAAGGGAAAGGTGGGGTGGGGGGATTAAACTCCTTTCCGGATTTCGATCCTCGTTGTCCGGCCGGCCTCCTCTCGCTCGTAGTCGTGCGTGCTCGCGGATGGACTGCCGCAATCGAGAGAGAAGTGCGTAAATAACCGATGACTTCTTTCGTGTCCGCGAACACACTCCAAAACAAACACGCAGATTACCGTAGCGTGGAGAAGAAGCCGCAAATCGGCGTCCCGCTTTTGGACGGGCGACTAATCTCTTTTGTGCCTCCGCAGATGACCTCACTCTTTTCCATTTTACAAACGACTTTCTCGCGTTTAATCCGCGTGTTTAAAAAAGCAGCAATGGCACGTACGGGCAGCGGATTGGAGCAAAGAACCCCCTTTCTTCTCGCTGGACTTGCAGCGGAAATGAATCCTTCGAGAATCCCCAGAACGGAATGAATGACTGGCTGTTTATTTGCAACTGGAACTAACAACTTGGCACAAGAGTACACGTGGATTGATGGAAGATCACTCCTTCTTTCCGTTGGTCGACGGGATCGGCTGCGGCTGACCGTCGTTCGTCTCCGAATTCGATTGTTCCGGTTGGGGCGGGGAAGCCTCAACGCTGCTCTTCTGCTTCGACTCGTCCTTCTGCTCGGGAGTGGCCTCTGCTTTCTTTTTCGCTTCCCCTTCGACCTTCGGGGAACCCGCAGCGTCGCCTTTCTTCGACTGCTCGTCGGATGCCGCGCCCTCGCCGCCGTTAAGCTCGTTGTCGATCTCGCTCTCGGATTGCGCAGGAGACGCGTTCGCTTCCTTCTCGCTCGACTTCCCGGCCACCTTTTCTTCCGGTTGCGAGGCACTCGAATCCTTCTGCTGTTCGCTCGCTTCGGGGACCTTCTTGAGGGCGCCGTTCGAATCGTCGCTCGAGGTGCCGCTCTTCTGGCTGCCGGCCGCTGGTTGCTGCTCGTCGACGCTGCCCTTCTTCTCATCTTGCACGGGCGTCTCACTGCCGGGTTCTCCACCACTGACCGGCGGAGGCACTTTGTCGGCTGGCTGGTCGCTCTCCGAACTCGGAGGCTTCGCGGCCTCATCACTCGCCTTCTCGTCCGGGACCTCCTTAGAAGCTTCCTTCGGCTGTTGAGCGCCCGTCTGCGCGTTCTTTGAGGCGTCCGAGCTCGAGTCGACGGGCGGCTTCGCTCCAGCGCCGTTCTCCTTCGATTCTCCTTGCGACTGGCTCGACTGTCCCTCGCTAGCGGCTGGAACGACGGGCGGCTTCGCTGCAGCGCCCTCCTTCTGCTCGTCGCCCTTCGGCTTCGATTGGCCCTCGCTCGTCGCCGGGTCGACGGGCGACTTCACTTCGGTGGGGCTACCGCCTTGCCCGCCAGCTTGGCTCTCTTCCGTCGGTTGTTTCTCGTTTCCTGCAGCAGGAGCAGGGCTCTTCTCTTCCTTCACGGGCGTCTGGCTGCCGGCTTCTCCACTACTGACCGGCGTGTTCACTTTTCCGGCCGACTGGTCGCGCTCACCGCTTGGGGGCTTCGCGGCTTCATCTCCCTTCTTCTCCGCCGGAACCTCTTGAGAAGCTCCTTGCTTCTGATCGGCAGTTCCTTTCGGCTGCTGAGCACCCGTGTTCTTCGAGGCGTCCGAGCTCGAGTCGGCGGGCGGCTTCGCATCCTCGCTGCTGCTAGGAGCCTTCCCGCCGGCCTGCGGACTCGATGCGGCGCCGTTCTTCTCGTCGCTCACTGGCTGGCTCGATTGGCCCTCGCTAGTCGGCGGAACGACGGGCGGCTTCACTTCGGTGGAGCTTCCGCTTTGCTCGCCTGCTTTGCTCTCCTCCTTGGTCGATTGTTCGGGCGTCTGCTGGTCCCCGCTCGGCTTCGAATCGGCGGGAGCACCGGCTTTGTCTCCTCCACTCTTTACTGGAGTCCCGGATTGGCCGCCCTGCTGCTCGCTGCCAGCCGCTCCACCGCTTTGTTGCTCGGTGGAGGGCGATTTCACTTCTCCACCGGTCGACGGATTGGGGACGTGCTTTGTGTCGCCAACTTGGCCGGCTTCCTTGCTCGCGCCGTCGCTCGTCGGCTGCTGGCCAGAAGGAGGCTTCGAATCGGAGCTTCCCGACGGCTGCTGAGGAGGAGGGGGGTTGGCCGAGTCGCCCGTTCGACCGGCCGGCTTCTCTTTGGAGGAATCACTGGAGCTCGAGCCTCCGTCCGCGTTGGGCGCCTTCGCCGCTTCGTCGCCCGTCGAGGTCTCCGGCTTGGGCTTCGAGCTGCCGCCCGTTTGCAACGGTTGAGTTGAACCTTGGCCTTGCGGCTTTGCTGGCGGCTGTGCTGGAGCCGAACCCGCACCCTCGCTGCCCGTCTGTTGATCAGTCGAAGGTACGGCCGCTCCCTCGCCCTTGGGCTGCTGTGCGGCAGGGATGCCCGAATCGGAACCGCTCTTTTGCTGCAAAACGAAGTGTTAACTAATGGTACAATTGCAATTTAAGCGTTAAATTTTGAACCGAATGGTTATGCAGAGCTGCGGTGGCGCATAGAGAAAACACTCACGTCTGTGGGTTGCTTCTCGCTCCCTGCTGCAGGACCAGCGCTTCCGGCGGCCGGATCGCTAACGATAGGCGGCTGTTTGCTGTCGTCGGATGATCCAGCCGATTTTTCTGGCGCAGGAGGTTGTTGACCAGTTTGCTGCAAAAGAAGAAGGCCAACATGTAGTCCAATCGCAATTCAACGAACCTTTCCCGCGTCCGCTGGCTTTTTGCTCTCGTCCGACGAACCCGTCGGCGTCTCTGGGGCTGGCGGTTGTTGACGCGCTTTCCCGCTCGTTTCGGAAGACGGCTGCTGTTCAGCAGAAGCGCTCGAGTCCGAGCCGCTTGTTTGCTACAAAGAACAAGAGTTAACCTTTGTCCCAAGTGCATTTTGGCCATCCCTTTTGGTTCAGCGAGTGAAGCAAAAGATTGAGCAAAGCTTGTAATTGCTGTTGCGAATGGACAAATACTTACATCCGTCGGTTTTTTCTCGCTTCCCGCAGCCGGTCCACTCGCGTCCGTCGGCTGTTTGCTGTCGTCGGATGATCCTGTCAATTTCTCTGGCGCAGGAGGGTTGTTGTCCAGTTTGCTGCAAGGAAGAAGGTCAACGACGTTCGGTCAACGCTTTGTCCAGTTGGCGCCTGGTCTCAACGAACCTCTTGTTGGCCCGCTTGTCCGTTGGCTTCTTTCCGTCTTCTCGTCCGTCGAACCCGTCCCGGGCTGCTTCTCTGAGGCTGGAGGCTGTTGTCCCGTTTGCTGGAAAAATAGAAGGTCAACCATTGATTCAATTGGCAATTCAAGCCCACTTTCTGCCAGCTTCAGGCTGCGGCTGTTTGCTTCCCGTCTAGCTCACTTGCGCCACCACTGCTCGCGTCTTCCTTCGGCTTCTGCACAGGAGGGGGATTCGAATCACTGCCGCCCGCCTGCTTCTCGGTGCCGCTGGAGCCGCCCGTTTCCCTCGGTGATTCGACCTTCCCGTCTTGCGCTGGCTTCTCGACCGTTGGGCTCTTCACTCCACCGCTGCTCGATTGATCTCCCGTTGATTGCTGGCCGTCGGGGCTGCTCGAGCCCCCGTCCGGAATCTTCGCCGCTCCCTCGCCCTTCGACGCCTCGGGTTTGGGGTTCGAGCTGCCGGCATCCTTCCCTCCCCCGCTCACGTCCGTCGGCTTCTTGCTCTCATCAGACGATCCCGTTGACTTCTCCGGGGCTGGACGTTGTTGGCCCGCTCCACCACTCGTTTCCGAAGGCGGTTGTTGTCCGGTGGGGGCGCTCGAGTCCGAGCCGCTTGTTTGCTAAAAACAAAGAAAGTCAAGCATTGGTTCAATCGAAGTTAAGCTTACTTTTCCAGTTTCCGGCTGGGGCGGATTGCTTCCCGCCGGGTCGCTCGCGCTGTCGCTGCTCGCTGGAGGTTGTTGGCCCGCTTCCTCCTTCTGGTCGGGCGACGGCTGCTGTCCGGCGGGAGCGCTTGAATCCGAACCGCCAGTTTGCTGCAAGAGAAGAGAGTGAACCTTTGGTGGGATAGTACATCGAGTATTCAATAGTTTTGTGGATACAAAAATGGTTACGGCGTCCACAGCGCTCCAACGATTGAATCAAAGGATTGCACAAGTTGTGTTTGATTTTGCCAATAGAAGGAGCACTTACGTCCGTCGGCTGCTTGTTGTCGTCAGACGATCCCGTCGACTTCTCGGGTGCTGGAGGCTGTTGATCCGCTCCGCCGCTCGATTGCTCTTTCGTTCCGGTCGAGGGCTTCTGGTCGGTGGGGGTGTTCGAGTCCGAACCGCCCGTTTGCTGCGAGGGAGGAGGAACAACCTGCCCGGGCTGCTTCCCTCCATCAGACGATCCGCTTGACTTCTCTGGGGCTGGAGGCTGTTGACCCGTTTGCTGAAAAGCAAGGCGGTCAACCATTGATACAATGCAATTCTGCCCACCTTTCCAGTCTCCGGTTGGGGTTGCTTGTTTCCCGCCTGGTCACTCGCGCCGCCGCTGCTCGGTGGAGGCTGTTGGCCGGCTCCTCCACTCGATTCCTCTTTCTGTCCAGTAGATGGCTGGGGCTCGCTGCTTTCGGGCTTCTGTTCAGCCGGGCTCACGGGCGGGCAGTTCTCGGGCCGGGGTTCTTGCGAACAGAACCGTTTGCACTCCTCGCTCTTGTCCTCCGCATCGCTGCAGGTGGCGCTCAAACACTTCTCGTGATGAGCGTTCTTCTTCTCGCTGCAGTCGACGATGTTCTCCTGCGAGCCCTTGTCTTTGGAGCTGTCCGGCGTCTCCTGCTTTCCACCGGGCGCCGTTCCGCTCTGCTCATCGGTCGGCGGCTTCTGTTCCTTCGAGGGAGTGGGCGGAAGGGCGGGGCATGCAGCAGGGCGGGGCTGGCGGCCGCAGAAGGCTTTGCACTCCTCGGAAGTGTCCTTTTCGTTCTTGCAGGTGGTCGACAAGCACTCCTCCTTGTGGGCATCCCCCGGCTTCGAGCAGTCCACGGAGGGCGGAAGGGCGCCTCCTTGTTCGGGCTGGCTGGGCGCCTTCGAATCACCGCTCTTGTCCTCTGGTTTGCTCTCGGGAATCGAAGGAACGGCGCCTCCCTGCTGGGGCTCGGTCGGGCTCTTCGACTCGCCCTCTTTCTGCTCACCCGTCGGTGTTTGAGGGGCGGGATCGACCGGATGTTCAGGTACCTTCCCGCCTTCCTGTTGCGATGGAGGGGGATTCTGCTCGCTTCCGCCGCTCTTCGAGTCGGTCGGCGGCTTCGACTGCTCTCCTCCTTCAGGCTGAGCGGGAGTGAGCGGGGGACAGCTGGCGGGGCGGGGCGATTGCGAACAGAACTGCTTGCACTCATCGCTCGTGTCCTTCGAGTCGCGGCAGGTGATCGGCAAGCATTCCTGCTTGTGGGCGTCATCCGGCTTGTTGCAGTTGATGATCGTCTGCTTCGAGCCGCTGCTCTGTGAGTCGCCCGGCGTCTTGGGGTCCTTAGAGGGCACCGTCCCCGTGTTCCTGTCCTGCGGCTGCTTTGCGGGCTGCTCCTCCCCGGCCGGCTTCTGCTCTTCCTTCGGAGGGGTGGGCGCAATCGGAGGGCACTCGGAAGGACGTGGCTGGCGGCCGCAGAACTCGCGGCATTCACTGGACTGATCGTTGGCGTCCTTGCAGGTGGTCGACAAGCACTCCTCCTTGTGCGCATCTCCTGCCTTCGAGCAGTCCACGGCGGGTGGGACTGCGCCTCCTTGTTCGGGCTGGCTGGGCGCCTTTGAATCACCAGCTTTTTGCTCATCAGTCGGTGCTTGTGGGGCGGGGTTCTGCTCGCCTTCGCCGCTTTTCGAATCGGTCGGCGGCTGCGGGATCTCTTCCTTTGAAGGGGCGGGCGCGACTGGAGGGCACTCGGTGGGACGGGGGGTCTTCCCGCAGAAAGCCTTGCACTCGTTCGACTGGTCATTGGCATCCTTGCAGGTGATCGAAAGGCATTCTTGCTTGTGAGCGTCTTCTGACTTCGAGCAGTCGACCTTCGGCTCCTGAGGTTGTTGCGGAGGCTTCTCTTCCTTCGAAGGAGCGGGAGCGACCGGAGGGCACTCGCTGGGTCGAGGATTCCGCGAACAGAATTGCTTGCACTCTTCGGAGGTGTCCTTGTCGTTCTTGCAGGTGGTCGGAAGGCATTCCTCCTTGTGGTAGTTGGCAGGAAGCGAGCAGTCGACGGCGGCAGGGGGGTCTTTCGTCTCCCCTGCTGGCTTCTCTACGGGAGTCGGTTGCTTCTCTTCGGTCGGCGGAACAGGGACTGGTTTTTTCTCCTCGACTGGCTGGGCAGGAATAGACGGCTTCTCTTCTGCAGGCGGAGCAGGCTTCTGTTCGCTGGGCGGAGCGGGAATCGACGGCTTCTCTTCGACTGGAGCAGGTTTCTCTTGGATGGGCGGTGCAGGAACCTTTTCGTCCGTCGGCTTCTCCTTCGGTGGGACGGGGGCGATCGGAGGGCATTCGGTTGGTCGGGGGCTTTTTCCGCAGAACGCCTTGCACTCGACCGACTTGTCGTTGACGTCGGCACACGTACGCGGAAGACACCCCTCTTTGTGCGCGTCTCCTGGCTTCGAGCAGTCAACCTTCGGCTCTTGGGGTTGCTGCGGCTTCTCCTCTTTCGGTTTCTCTTCCTTCGGAGGGGCGGGAGCGACTGGAGGGCACTCAAGCGGGCGAGGAGACTGGCCGCAGTGCTTCTTGCACTCTTCCGATGTGTCCTTTGCGTCCTGGCAGGTGATCGGCAAACACTCGTCCTTGTGGGCGTCTTCGGTCTTCAAACAGTCGGGCGTGGACGGGATGGGCTCCACTTTCGGGGGCTCGGGCGCTTTCGGTGGGCAGGTGGACGGCCGGGGTTCCTGTCCACAGAAATCACAGCACTCCTTCGATTTGTCGTTGACGTCCGCACAGGTGATGGGCAAGCACTCCTTCTTGTGGGCGTCGCCCTTCTTTCCGCAGTCGATCTTCGGCGGGAGCGGCGGGCAGGTGGGCGGACGGCGGGACTGCCCGCAGAACGCCGCACATTCCTTCGACTTCTCGTTCACGTCGGCGCAGGTCTTCGCGATGCAGTCCTTGTGGTGGGCGTTCTCCTTCTTGCTGCAGTCGGTCGGGAGGATCGGGCAGGCGGCCGGACGGGGAGAGCGGCTGCAGAACTTCTTGCACTCGGTCGATCGCTCGTTGAGGTCCGCACAGGTGAGGGCGAGGCACTTCTCCACGTACTTGTCCTTGCTCGATTTGCAGTCGATCGGCGGTTCGGGGCAGGCGCGCGGTCGAGGAGTTCGCGTGCAGTACTGCTGGCAGGCGATCGACTTTAACTCGTCTCCAACACACGTCTTCTCGAGGCAGGGCTCCGTGTACTTGTCCGCAGCATCCGTGCAGGGCACCTTCTTCGGGCAGACGGTCGAGCTGGGGTGGGAGGCGCAGAACTGTTGGCATTGGCTCGTCTTGATCTCGCTGGCGGCCGCACAGGTCTTCTCGATGCACTTGGCGTTGTACTTGTACGAATTCCATTGGCAGTTCACGGGGCAGGCGGACGAGTGGGAACGGCAGTAGTTCACGCACTCCGCGTTCGACTGCCATTGCTCAACTTTGCAGGTCTTGGGAAGGCACTCGGGGACGAAGCTGAAATGAAGCGGATAGTCACCAATGAACGCTCAGAAGAACTTACCGGTTGATGTGGTGGTTGCAGTTGACACTTCCACACATCTTGCAGGATTTCGCGCAGAAAGCGCGCTTCACGTTGGTGGCGAACGTCCGCGACTGGCAGAATCCGTTGCGCACGTAGGAGCGGCACCTGCAAGAGGCGGCATTCATTGGGATGTGCTCGAAGCAAACGCACGTTGGGAGGTGGTCAACGCATTCCGTGCCGACGGGCGCGCAGTAGCCGCATTCCGCCGCACAGTACGTCTTCAGGACGCTCTTAAAGGAGGCCAGAGAGCACAGCGAGCGGACTTGTTTGCAGTTGGACGCGAGGTTGCCGCAAATCGTGCCCGCCCGGACGGCGCGATCACGATGCGTGCGGATCGGACGCACGCGCACGAGATTCTTGCCGCCCTTCGAGCCGGTCTTCTTGTGGCCGCGCTTCGGTTTCGGCCTCGACTTCTGCGGTCGATGGGCGGGCTTCTTGTGAGCCGTTCGTTTGGTTGGGTGGTGAGCCGCCCGGTGGACGGCATGGTGGGTGTTCCTATGGGCAACTTGCTTCTGCAAGAGAAGGAATGAAGAGCGGCAAGCAAGGGAGTGAACTCACGGGATGCTTGGCTCGTTGGTTGGCGGCCGTGTGGGCGACCAAGCAGCCCACCACGAGCAGGAGAACAGTGAATCCGAAAAGGAATCTCATGATCAAGTGAGGAGTGGAGGCGCGACCCGCTTTTTATATCCGCCCTGCTGCTCGCCGGGTTGGCAATCCGGCGGCTGCGCAAACGGCCGCCATCCGAACGCCCGCCCCACCGGCCGGCCGCTCCCCCGCCCCTCCGAATTCGCCGAACGCCCGACCTTCCGAGGGATGAAGGCGTGAAATCCGCCGATTCTTTTGTTTGAACGCGTGAGAATTCGGAAAACACCTTCCTTCCGCAGGTGTGAAACGATTTCGTCAAGGAAAATACGTTGGGTGCTGCTTGCAGACGAGTGATTAGCGCTTTGCAAGGTTCTCCATTGTTCTTCGTTCATCAGACAACGCCTGCAAACATGTTTGTTGTTCACCCCGCACAGCGTTCAGAACGAACACTGTGGAGCGGCCGGTCGGGGCACACGTCTTCTGCTCAAACAACCGCCCTCGTCGGGCGGAGAGCAAAAAATCGCTGTGCAGCCGACGAGTCGGGTCCAGACCGAAAAAGAATGCAATCATGCTGTTCATTTGTTCTCTGACGACGACAAATGCAGAGAATGAAGAAAGAAGCGACCTGCAAGCCAGCTTCTGTTCGTTCGAAACAACAAGCTCGTTGACAGAAAAAAGAAGTCGAATTGCGGTCAGATATCTACGTTTAAGTTTTGATACTTGCTTTTCTAATCAATAAAAGCAATTTTGTCTTCTGTTGCCGACGTAGCAGTCGCGATGTTTCAATCCTCAAGTACCTCGTCTACTTTTCTGCAATTGCTTGCAGCAAACGGCTATCACTCCATTTCTTCTATCCAACCGCTTGTCGTCCGTTGGGACCAAATGGTTCATCCGCTCTGCGGCAACATGCGGCATGTTTGCAGTCGAGAAGCCGCCTGATCTCCCCGCTTGTTCGCAAACAGAAGAGCGGGGATCAAAATTAACCGAAGGTCGCCGAACGGCCGTGCGGGGGCTTCGGCTTTGATCTGCGGGGAGAAGCATGTTGCGTTTGCAGAGCATCCGTTCGTGCGTTCGGGGTCGCCTGCGGCGAAAACAAACTCCGCGGACATCCGGTCGACGCAAACGGGCAGCGAACCATGTGCATGGATGGGGCACGTGAACACCGCGATGCTAGTCGGGAGTCCAGGCGACCAATGGTCCACGAGGCAAACAATCAATGTTTGGTTAATCGCGTAAATTAATCCCGATACATGAGACTATCCTTTTTCGTTGTTTCGAGCAAAACTTCCGACAATTCGGGCCGAAAAATTCGCATTCCTTTTTGTCGGAAAGTTCTGCCAAACGCCTCGCCATCCCCGCTGTTTGTTCATCTGCCCGCGAAATTCGAGAAATTCGGCGGCCGATCGTTCGGATCGCAGCGGAACTCGACCTCCACGTGTGCAAAACGGTAAGAACGGAGGTGCTCGCCGGATTCAAACAAAAACATCCGCCCGACTGCTGGTCATTTCGTTTCCGCTGATCCCAAAGATCAGGATTGAAGCTTGAAGCAAGCAGAGGTTTGCAGACAGCAAATAGGGCCTTCCAAACGAATACAATTTCAAGGTTGCATCATTGCTCGCTGTAGCGGTGTGCTTCACTCGACGACCATCGATGCTTGAAAGCCGCTTCGTCCCGGATTCGAGCCTCCGCCTGGATTGACGCACAGCCTCGCCCCTCGTTCGTGTTGATCCAACTGCTTCTATCGTGTTTTCGAGGGCGAGAGGCGAAAAGCGCATTTGCGCAATCGGCCGCCGCATTTCGCGGCTGTTTGCACACGTGCGCGTGACCTCCCGCGGATTTTCGCCGAATTCGTCCGGAACGGCCGGAGAGTTCGGCGGTGCTTCGCATAGTGGAACGAGGGCTACATCGGGCGATGAGCACCTTCCAACGATTCGTATCGGGAGTGACGGGTGGGATTTTGCATCTTGTTTCTATTTCGGGTTCCTTCAACACTTCCTCGTGTTGCATCGCTTCTTCTTCCTCAAAGAATACCTCTTCGTTCGATGGTCGTTGGCTGGCCCTCGGCACATTCCGCCTTCTCGTGATCGCTTGCGAAACGACGAAAAGGAATCACTTGGATTTCAGCTGCCCTTGACGGTCTTCTTCCGCGTAGCCGACCGGTCAGGATCGCCGGCCGACTTCTTTCGACGAGCGGAGATCGTGGGCGTCTGCCGGATTGATGGCCGGCAAAGCGGGTTAGTGGACGAGACGCGGAGAGCCGATTTCTCGGCCACCAATCCGCCCGCTTCGTCACGGCTTCCCGCTGCTGCCAATCCGAAGCTTGCGGCCCGATTGACATTCGAGGGCTTCCGTTTCCTCGCCCGAAAGTCCAATGAATTCGGAAGTGCAAGGCGGCCTACCGAGCGGCATTTAAGGAACTCGACGGGCGGTCCGCTTTGCCGACTTCTTTCGTTCTTTGTCCTTCGAATCCAATAAAAAGATTGAAAGCGGCGTTTCAAACGGTCGTTTTATTTTAAAGCAGGCGTTCTGCGGAGTCCTTTTGTTGTCGTCCACTTCTTTCTCTCGACCAACTTTTCAGATTGGAAACGAAGCAATCCTTGCCGCCGGCTGATCGCGGAATGCAGCTCTCGTCGTCCAAGGTTCTCGTCTTCGTCGCGTAAATGACCGCCTTCCTCCTTACAATCAAGGACCTCCCTTTTCTGCAGGTTCGCCGTGTGCTTGGCGGAAGTGAGCGCCTTCTACGAGAGCAACAGAATGTTCCTGATGGACCGCAACTGGTGGCTTCGCCGCCGCAACCAGTGGGCGCGCGAGCCGCCGGTGGTCGTTGAGCGGCGGTCGGCGGGCGACGTCGTCGACTTGGCGCCCCTGGACTACGAGCTGGACGGGGAGCCGCTCGAGGCGCGCAATGGAGAAACGATCGAGTAAGTTCCAACGGAAAGAAGGAATCCAATCGCTTCTTGCAGACACCGCCCGCTTCTTCCCGTACGTCCAACTGCGCCACATCGCCGTCCAGGGCCGCTCCATCCCGACGCGCGTGTTCCAACAAGTTTGATCGAACAGGAGGAGGAGTGGGACCTCCCCGAAGCTTTATTGTGATCTCCGGACTCTTTTACAACAATAAACGAAGGGCGCAATCGAAAGCGAAAGGATCAACCGAGGAGTTCGCTCATCGCGTCTCGCAGCTCCGCCTCGTGATGCCACTCACTCTGCCGCTTTTGAACCAAACGCTTGTGGGTTGAAGCAAAAGACGAAGCGGTAGCGGGACTAGCAATCGCTTAAAAGAAAAGACTCCAACCGATCAATCACCTGGATTGAACGCTTACCGCCCACAGCCAGCAACAAAACCCAACAAACGAAAAGAAGAACCGTTGAACAACATTCCTTCCGGGCGACTGTCAAATCGAATGGTCCAAAACGGAAGCAGACGGGCGTGTGATGAGAAGCAGCACGTGAATTAATGGGCTTGGAAACCAGTCCGCTCTCTCCTTTGAGTCACTCAGTGGTCTTATTTGCATTCAGTCATGCGCTGCCGATGGCCGTAAACATGTCGCTGTTTTGATGAGAAATCCGTCCGTCGATCAAGTGTGACTTATCGAAGCTTTTATGACAGATGAATTCGTGTCCCAACACCATTCAAGCAAAGCTAAAAGGAAGAAGCCACGCATTCGACTTTGTCTGTCTCGAAAGAAGATGACCCACATGTTGGCCGTGGGCGTCGGGCGTTAAAGAAACCTTAGAACAAAAGCAGTTTTGAGGTTTCTTCATGCCCACAAGCGAACTAGAGAATTCGAGCGGCTTCTCGTCGTTCTCCTTCCGCCTTTCGCGTCTGCCCGGGGATTCCGCCGACTGCCCTCATTTCGGCCCCGCTTTCGCCTAAGGCAGGCGGCCGATGCTCGTCGACATGCGGCGATCGGTGTTGATTTGGATCCTTGCGGCCGTTCAAGTGTACCACGGACTGCCGCAATTGCAAACGAATGTAAGGGAACAACGAAAGGATTCCCACAATCGCTGTAGATATCTGGGACCGGTTTCGGGAACCACCCCTCCGGCGAATGTTCTCCCGACTGCTCCTTCAACAGCTCTAACGGCCGCATTTGCGACTTCTCTGTCAAGCTTCCCAACCGACTTTGTTGCCCACTTCCCTGCCGACAGCTCCAGCAACTGCTGTCCTCTCCCCACCGCCCTCCCGACCGCTCCCCCAACCGATTCGCCGACCGCTCCGCCGACCGTTTTGCCGAATTCTCTTCCAACTTCCTTCTCGAATTCTCTGCAGCGAACGATCAAAGTGGGCGTCTTGATCCCCGCCAACCTTTCGTCGCTGGAGGAACTCGTGGGCTACGAGCGGTCGATTGGCGCCCTGAACGTGGCCGCCCGCTACATCGCCCAGAACGGCGTAATCCCGCAGTTCAACTTCACGTTCGACGTCCAAGACGACAAGTGCTCGGAGTCCGAGGCCACCGGCCGGGCGGTCGACATGATCGAAGAGAACCAAATCGACCTGCTGATCGGGCCCACGTGTTCGGATCGTGAGTCTCTTCTTTTAGCTACCGTTTACTCACTTCATTTCAGCTGCGAATCGAGTGGCTTCGGTGGTGAGAAGGACGAGACGTCATTCGAACGATTTCTCATCTTTTTTAGACCAAGTTCTTTAACGTTCCGCTTATGACATGGGGAATGACGAGCTCGCGGCTGCTGGCCAACAACACGAAGTTCTCCACGCTGGTCTCCGTCACGGGCACCACTCTCTCGTGAGCCGAGGAGAGATCAATTCAAGTCTTCCATTCTTTCCTTCCAGCCTCTCGTACGCGTTCCTCTCGGTCGTCGAGTACTTCGAATGGGACCGGTTCGCAATGATCTACTCGTCGGACATTCAGCAGCGTTGTTCGGACCTTGCAGTCCGACTTCGAGGTGATAGTGAGCACATCGATTGTGGACATGTCCTACGGTTTGTTCTTTGATTGCCCTCACTCCTCGTCCGCTCTCACTTCCGCTTTCCAGTCCGTCAGATCGACCCGGGCGCGTTGACCATGAGCACGAATCCAGCAGGCGTTGCGGGCTGCGAGCAACTACGCGAGAAGTCGTGAAACTTCCTTTTTAACTAATCACGCCTGCTTCTTTGTTTCAGTCATTGCGCTGTGCTTCGAGGACGACGACGCGAAAAGGACGTTCTTTTTGGCCGCCGACGCGTTGAACATGACCAACTCCGATTTCGTGTACGTTGCGGAGAAGCACAGTTGGATCATCTGAAGGTCGCTTTCAGCTTCGTTATGCTGGAGTTCCGCGGCTTGGGATTCAGTAAGCACGTCCACTGTTCTTCTCTTCAACTCTTCCTTTTTTCCAGACCGCCCCATCTCGATGAACTCGAGCGACTGGAGCGTGACCGGCGACAGCTCGAACGCGAGTTTGATCGATTCGCTGAACGCCGTGCCCGAGGGCTTCCTGAAGGTCGGCCTCGTGCCCATTTGGGTCGACCAGTCGGTGCCCTCCGACGGGCTGGACAACGTGGCCAAGAACGCGATGAAGCGGGCATTTGTGGTCCGTTCTGCAGCCGGTTATCTCGTTTACCTAATTTGTTTGCTTCAGTTGGACCTGAACACGCAGAGTGTGGCCAACTTGACGCGTTTCAATCAGGACATGTTCGATTCGGTGGACGACCCGCCCTTCAATTGTGCCGAGTGCAAGGATGTGGGCGTCGTAAGTGGCCGCCGATCAATTCAATCCCCTCCTCCTGCCTGCAGATGTCCGTGTTCGCAAAAGAACTCGCGGATGCCCTCATTTTGTACGCGGCCGGCCTGAACATCACGATGGCGAGAAACCGGACGAATCCGACGAGCGGTGACCTCCGGCTCGGGAAGGAGATCGCAAAGAACCTCATCGGCTACACCTTCAACGGTCCCTCCCCTTCCCTTCCTTTCTTTCAATCCGTTTGTTCTTCAGGCTACAGCGGGAATGTGAGCCATCGACAAGAACGGCGTCCGTGTCTCCAACCTCCAGTTCAGCGGCTTCGATTCAAACTTCACGCGCGTCGTCTACTTCAACTGCACGGCCAATTCGACCACGAGTGTACGCAACTGGCATGATCAAACTGCCCATTCATTCATTTAATTGCAGCTCCTTCAACCGCTCTTCTCAAACGAGGCCACCTCGATTTGGGTCAACCGGGACGGCGCCCGACCACTTTCCGTCCCCAAATGCGGTTCGTTTCGATTGAAGACGAAAGAACGATCGGTCGTTGTCGCTTGAAGGTTTCGACGGCTCCCAATGCCAGCCGTCCTTCTGGGACTCGTACGGGGCGATCATCTACGCGGCGGCGGGCGTCTTGTGTCTTCTGGTCGCTCTCACTGTTGGTTTCCTTGTCCGGTCAGTCCTTCCTTTCCGTCCCCGTATGAAGAAGGTTTAGTGGCCGCTACCTGGAGTACAAACGATTGAACGCCGCGTGGATCATCTCCCACTTCGACCTCCGAGTGCCCCAAAAGGCGAGTTCTCTCGTTTCCCTGTTTTCTCACTCCCTTTCCAGTCCTCCTCCGACATGCAGTCGATGCGGTCGGTGAACACGAACCACACGACGATCAGCAAGACGGAGACCGACAACTTCGCCTTCTACCAACTGAACGACGAGCTCGTGGCCGTCCGCAAGTTCAAATCGAAGCCGCCGCTCAAGAGCCGCGACCTCGTGGAATTCCGCTTCGTTCGTTCCACTCGGCGATCAGCCTGCTTTCATTCCTCTTTCAGATGAGACAAATCGAGAACGACAACCTGGCCAAGTTCCTGGGCTTCAGCACGAGCGGCACGCAATACTTGAGTGTTTGGCGCTACTACATGCGAGGGAGCATTGAAGTGAGTTCACATCCGCGAGGGTCGTTCAACGGAAGCCACTTGCAGGACATCATTGCGAAGGGCTCCTACGCAATCGACGCCGCCTTCATGACGTCTTTGATTAGGGACATCGCAAATGCAAGTTGGTTGTTCACTTCTTCCGTTCATTCGTGGGTTTAGGGCCTCAACTTCATTCACAACTCGATGCTGCACGTGCACGGCCACCTGAACTCGAGCAACTGCATGGTGGACGACCGGTGGGCGGTGAAGATCTCCGATTACGGCATCACGGGCGTCTTCCAGCACGAGCAGTTGTCCCAGAAGAGTCTGTCCACCTTCGAAGTCATCCCTCTCTTTTACTTTATTTGTTGAAGGCATGCTGTACATGGCCCCCGAGATCCTCCGCCGTCAGGGCCACCCGCTGAGCACTCCGTCAACGAAGGAGGCGGACGTCTACTCGTTCGGAATCGTGTGCGCGGAGGTGATCAACCGAAAGCCCGCCTGGGAGTCAAACACGAACGACTCCACGGACACGGACGGTAAACGAATGGAATGTTTGATCGTTGGTTTATTCCGCTTGCAGAGCTCATTTACTTGGTGAAACGGCAGCGGGACACGCCCGTGCGCCCAGTGATCGACGTCTCCCTCATCACGGACCTCAACACGGGGATTGTCCGTCTACTCTCTTCTTCCGCACTCATCTTCTTCCTTCTAGCCCCACTTGATCCGCGATTGCTGGTCGGAGAACCCGAACCAACGGCCGTCGGTCACTCAAATCCGCAGTTTGATTCGAAACATGGGCGGCCGGTTCGTCCACTTCTTCCCGTCTTTCAATCCACGGCTTGATTGCAGGAACGAAAGCCTGATGGATCACGTGTTCCGCATTTTGGAGCACTACACAACCACTCTACAGGAGGAGGTGGAAGAGAGAACTCGCGAATTGCTCGAAGAGAAGAAGCGGAGCGACGTTTTGCTCTACCGCCTTCTTCCTCCGGTCCGTTCCTTCCTCAACTAACCAAACAAACGAAAGCGAGCGTTCAGGCAAATTGCGGACAAACTGAAAACGGGCAGCGTGATCGAGCCGGAGAGCTTCGACAGCGTCACGATTTTCTTCAGCGACGTTGTCCGCTTCTCCGAACTCTCGCGCCAGTCCACCGCCCTCCAGGCGATCACCCTGCTGAACGACCTGTTCACGATGTTCGACGGGATCATCGAGACCTACGACGCGTACAAGGTCGAGTCCGTGGGCGACGACACGCTCGTGGCCTCCGGCCTCCCCGCGCCGCAACGGGATCCAACACGCGAAGGAGATCGCCAACATGAGTCTCGCGTATTCTCTAATCCTTTTTTCCTTCCATCGTTCTGTTATCCTCGTTTAGTTTCATGGACGGCGTGGAGAACTTCCGCATTCCCCACTTGCCCATGGAACGCGTCGAGTTGCGCATCGGCTTCCACTCGGGCCCCTGCGTTGCGGGAGTCGTCGGTTTGGCCATGCCGCGGTAAGCAACAGGAAGAAAGGCGGATATAATTTGTGTGTTTGCAGCTACTGCCTTTTCGGGTCTGTGCTTGATGGATGGAAGTGAGTTCAAGCAAACTGATTGCAGAGACACGGTGAACACGGCCTCTCGCATGTGCAGCAACAGCAAACGTGAGTGATCGGTTCTCACTTTCCACCTCTCATCCTTCGCTTCCAGCCGGCCGCATCCACTTGTCCAGCGATGCGAACAACCTGCTCCAAATGATCAAGGGCTTCAACACGATCTCCCGCGGCGAGCTCATCATCAAGGGCAAGGGCGTCATGGAGACCTTTTTCCTCGGTTCGTGCCCTTGTGTTTCCACCTGCAAAATGCTCCCCTCCAACCGTTGCAGAAGCCTCCGACCCGCACGCGAACATCCACACGAGCTCCACCGAACGCGTGTCCTCTCCCCAGGGTTAAGGGCCGAAAGAAGACTGGTGACGGGCAAAATACTCTCGACTCCCCCTTCTAACCACCCAATGATCTCCCGTTGCCGCGATTAAACGGTTTATTACATTTGTCCTGCTCTCATTTACGCACTTCGTTAGCTAACAGACGAATAGAAAGACCCGCACGGATGCTCACAATCAAAGACGCTGAACACGAGACGCCCCAACGGAATAGTGGGTAAACGAAAGAATATTGCATACACAGAAAGAAGGTCGTTACGATTCAATTAATACGTATTCTACACGAACGAACAAAAAGGCCACTCGGCGGTCGACATTCAAGAGGATCCCGGCAACGCGTCCCCCTCGTCGGCCTCCTCGGTGCACGCCTCGGGCAGCACGATCGGCGGAATTTTGAGCTCCAGCTGGCCCGCCTCCACGAGCTGCTTGATCCTGTTGTGGTAGGACTCGTGCTGCTCCATGGACTTGCGGTCACTGAACGACTTCAGGCACGTCTGAAAGCACCGGGACTGAACAAACGAAGGAAGGAAGGTGGACGAACCTCGCAGAAGAGCGGCCGTTGCTCTCGGTAGTTCGGGTGTTGGTTGAGCAGGTGTTCCTGGCACTCCAGCTTGGACATGAAGCAGCTCTTGCAGATGGGGCAGTCGAAACGCTCGAAGGCGAGGGCGCGGGCCTGATTGAAGAAGTCGTCCATGCCGAAGGACTGCTTCTCGGCGTTCTCGATCAGCGTCGTGATCCGCCGCAGCTGGAAACAACGACGGAATGAAACCAATGTTAAGAAGGGGCCCACCTTCTCTTGCATCGTCGCCTGGGGCATGAGATCGCCGCGTTTGATCTTCTCGACCCACTCGCTCGCCTTGCCCAAGCCCTTGCTTCTTCTTGCGGCTGCGGGCGGGCGGCGTGAAGACGGGGCTCGGGCCCGCGCCGCCCCTCACGATGATCGCGTCGTGCGGGACGACGGCCGGCGGGCGGCGGTTGCTGAAGACGAGCGAGAATCAACGGTCGAATCGAAAGAACGGGCGACTCACCTTGCGAACGGCCTCCACGCCTCGTCCAGCTCCTCTTTCGATGTCACGTGGGTCTTCAGGTGCTTCTGAAATGGACGGGATAAATCGAAGAACTCGAGCAAGGAAGAACGAACCTTCAAGTTGCCCTTCAACCGACACGTAAAACACTTTTATTACTAACGGACGTTAAAATAAGGAAACTTATGTTTTTCCGCAGAAGGGGCATCCGATGTGCCGTGAAGTTCGTGTGCATCGAGCGGTGCTGCAAACGACGATCAATCAAACGAAAAGACAATAGAAGAGCAAACCTCGAACAAGTTGGATTTGAAGCGGAAGGACTTGCTGCAAATGTCGCAAGCGAAGGGTTTCTCGTCCGTGTGGATAATCGCGTGTTGCTGGAGACCTGAAATCCGCGATGATCATTACGAACAATCCCTTCAATCAACCAACCAACCTTTCAACGAGACGAAGATCTTGTTGCAGTGCTCGCACTGGTGGACGGACTTGCGCGAGCGGGGGTGCGACCTCGGGAGCGGCGTGCACATCGCCGAAGTCGTCGAAGTTGAAGTCGGCGGAGCTCATGTGCTCGTTGTCTGCGTCAAAGCCCATCTCGTCGACCATGTCCGTCGAGTTCATCGAGAACATCTCGCTCTTCGGGCGGATCGCCCCGCTGAACGCCCCGAGGTCGTTCATTCCCGACGGGGTGCAGGAGTGCCTGAAAGGAGGAAACCGTTGAATTGGACGAGTGGCCGAAGAAAAGCGATCAATTCGAACTCGAACGATGTGCATTGCTCGACACGAAGCCCCGCGCCCCGCCGCTCGCCCCCAATTCCCCGAAGATCGACGAGCAAAATCGATACGAGCGGGCGGGCGGCGGGCAGAAAGCAAGTGGTGCGCACTTGCATCCACCGTAACGCGCCCCGACCCGCGGGCGGAGGGGGAAAAAGGCGGCGGACGGGCAGTTGGAGGGGCAATTTGACGAAATCGAAACATTTGGGCGCTCGTGACCCTTCAGTCGACCCCCTTGGATCATTAGAAAAGCACCAATAGTTTAATTGTTGTTTAGAAAGTTCCAGAGATCCAATAATCGACCAAAGAACGCACACTTTGGCTTGAATAGAAGTCTTTTCAAACGAAAAAGGACCCACTGGTCTACAAGAAACCTCCCCGCCCATGAAGCGGACCAAGATGGCGTACAGTAATCGATGTAATTACTGTAAATTACCATAATCCGAGTAGATTATTACGATATGAATGCATTACGGCGGTGTCCGACCAGCCGCCTACCATAAGCGAGTGGAGGTGGCCGGTGGAAGAAGGCGGGGATCCCGGCAACTCTTCGCGGAGTGTAATATCGTATTCACACAGCGGCCGCCGGTCGAGTGGTGGAAGACGGCAGTTCGGGAGTTTTCGTCCCGCCCGCCGCCCGAAAACCGAAAAGCGGAGGGCGGCGGCGGCGGACGCGAGCAGTGGAGGGAGGCCGCCCGCCCGCATTCTACGGTGAGTGAGCGTAAAGCCGGTTGACAGCACCCCCCCGCCCGCCCGCCGGTCGGTCCCCTCGCCGCTGCCCCCGTTTCGCCGCTCGGCGGTCCGCACACACGACGACGACTACCGCATGCGACCGTCTCCCCCTCCCGTCCGCCCGCTCCGCTCGCTCTTGCTCCCGCCCGCCACGACCGAGCGGACCGCCGACCCCCCCGACCACCATAGTCCGCTCCCCTCTCTTCCTTCTTTCTGCCCGCTCCGAAAGGGCGAGCGGGGGGATTCTGTGGCTGCCCGCCCCCCCCCTCCGCTCGTTACGTTCGCAATCAAACCGCCCGCCCGGCGGCCGCTCTGCTTTCGGGTTTCGTTCGACTGGACGCGTGTTTATCGCAGAAGGGGGGAGCCCGAATCGAGCGGCTGGGGAAACACGCGAAGGACGAGAAGGTGGAACAAAGAAGAGGATCCCGTTTGCCGCAAAGAAACGGTCGAAACGAAGAGAAAACCCCTCGGTCGGAAGCCCGCGGGAGAAGGAAGCGGCGGTCGGAAAGAAAAGTACGGTCCTTTGCGAAGGAAACGAAAGTACGCGGTCGAGAACAACACGCGGCGGACGGGCGGCGGCCTCCGGAACCGCCGGAAAGCGGCGAGCCGGCGGGACGGGCGGGCGGCGAAGAAGCGGGCAGATTGCGCGCACTCGCCGCCGCTACGATCCCCGCCGGCCGCGTTGCACGTCGTTTGCGAGCGGCCCCGAGAGCCTCCGCATCGGTCGCCCGCCCGCCGCTCGTGGCTCCGGCCAGCGCGTCCGCCTTATCGCCGCGATTGCGCCGGCCGCTCCCTTCGATTCCCGCACGCTCCCCGCTGCCGGCCGGCCGTCGCGGACCGCAGGGGCTCGAAGCAGAAAGAAATCGTTGAACCGAACGAGGAGGCAATCGTTCCACAACCCGAATTTGTGCGTTAAAAAAGTCAACGGTAAACACACATTACGGTGGTTGACCACATTCTGCTCGTTCTAATACTAGCGAAAAAAAGCCCTTAATCAAAGCAAAATAGCTTCTTCGCCCGGATTACTTCAAGGCACGCACAATTAAGAACATTAAACAATTAACCGAATGTCCCCCCCGTCTTTGGAGCGGAACGAAGGACCCGAACGGCTTATCGTAATGCTCTGTTCGTTTTCCGCCGAATCTCGGCGATTTGCTTTGAGCAAGAAGCGCAAAACAAAAGGCAGAAATATTCGCTTTGCAAAAAGCCCATAAGCTGCCACATTCATCGCCTTTTAACGGTAAACAAAACAAGCGCTTACCACGAAATTCCGAGAAAGTTTGGCTCAAAATCCTCCACTTTTGCCCGCCGTAAATGGCCGAAAGTACGCTATTTTGAGCTTCTCAGTTGTTTCGAATTTTGCGGGAAATTTCATGACAAATCAACAGAAAACAAAGCCCTCTAAACGTCGAAAACAAATATTCGTCTAAACTCGCGTGCAAACCAACAGAAAGAAGCGAGAACTTACCGTTTGTTACAGAAACCGCCGGAATTTACGCCTCGGCCGGACCGTACACTCCGGCAGTCGAAATACGAACGACCAAATGGGAGGAGCGAGCAGAACCGCCGGCAAGCGGGAGACGCCCGGGCAGCAAGCGTCGAATGGTCGAGTGTTGCCCGACAAGTGGGAACACTTGACACAGGCGGTCGATTTGCACTTGCCGGATTGTGATCGCTTGCGGGAACATTTGAGGGAATTTTGTGAAGAAAACGGTGGAGGAGTTTGAGGAGGGCGGTTGCTCCAAATTTTGTACGAATTTGCCAGTGATTATTTCGTTAAAACTCGTGATTTCCCTTCAGATGTTGAAATGCCGTTGTTATTCGACGTGTCCTTCGAGTTTTCCGCTCCGTCCGGCGAGTTCTCCCGCCTTCTGCTCGGTTCTCGTGCATCGGAATGAAATTTCAGCCGATCGATCGCCTCCTCATGACTCGCTTCCTGTTGGTGGCAGCCGCTTCGGGCGCCTCCTTCCTCCTCGGCCTCCAATGGTCGGAGATGCGACGACCCGAGCCCTGCGTTCTCGTGCGGGACGCCCGGGCGGCCACCGCGCTCGTCGCCCCGCCGCCCGGCCCGCCGGTTGCCCGAGGACGTTCGGACGGCCAAACCGTCGCCTTTCGCGGAGCAACGGCCGTCGAGGGCGAGCGAGATCATGAAGTGAGTGGATTCTTTCGAGTGTTTCTTTGGAACATCTCGTTTTAGGTTCGGCTATCCGGGCTTTCGACAACCTGCGCGTGTTCTCCGACTTCGTCGTCTCGTACGATCGGCGGACGCGGACCGCCCACTGGGTGCTGGAGCACCTGACGCCCGAGTGCCTCGCGTACGACGAGAACATCGAGCGATCGAAGAGCGTCTTCAAGCCGGACGAGTCGATCCACCCCTACTTCCGCTCATTGAACGAGGACTACCGGGTGAGCTCTTCTTTTGTGCTCTTCCGTTCACTCGTGTGTTCAGGGGAGCGGGTTCGATCGCGGGCACTTGGCGCCGGCCGGCAACCACCGCCGCTCTCAACTCGCGATGGATCAAACGTTCTACCTGACGAATATGAGCCCGCAAGTGGGCAAAGGTGCGTTCCGATGGGCCGTCCTTCAATCGAGTGGATTTGCAGGCTTCAACCGGGACAAATGGAACGATTTGGAGCGTTACGTTCGGTTTGTTCCCTTCTCAGAAATCCTGTGTGCATTGCCCGTTATTCAGGAAGATGGCCCGCAGCAGCAAAAACACGTACGTGGCCACCGGTCCGCTCTACCTGCCGCGCGTGGAGCCCGACGGCAAGTCGTACGTCCGCTATCAAGTACCTTCCTTCCTTCTTCCTTCTGTCTGATTGATTGGTCGTGATGTTCAGGTGATCGGAAAGAACAACGTCGCCGTCCCCACGCACTTTCTTCAAGGTCGCCCTCGTGGAGACGGCGGCCGGCTTCGAGCTGCACTCGTGGATTCTGCCGAATGCGGTGGGTGATCGCTTGTTTGTCTTATTTTATTTCTCCGAGTTTAGGTGATCCCCGACGCCACTCCGATCGAGCAGTTCTACGTGCCGCTGGACGCGGTTGAGCGATCCGGCCGGCCTCCTGCTCTTCGAGAAGTTCCCCAAGGAGCAGCTGGCAAGGATCAACGGAAAAAAGGCGGGCGGCGGCGGGTTCTTCTCCTAACTGCTTTCAATCGTCGTCTATTAGGGGTTTCTTTTTTTCAATTGTTGTGTTTTGCTGGTCTGAATAAACTCCGTTCAATAGATTTCGTTTATTCTCGCCTAGGATGCGACTTTCGAGTGGGTTCTTCAGTGTTTGGCCGACTTGACGGGCGCCTTTTTGGCGGCGGCCGCCTTTGGCTTGGCGGCCACTGCTTTCGGGTGGGCCTTCGCTGCCGCCTTCGCACTCGCCGTCGCGTTCTTCTTCTCTCCCGCAACGTATTGCGGACGGTAGTTGGTGCCGGTGGGCGCGAACTGGCCGTTCCCGTAGTAGCCACCCGCGTTGTTCGCGTTGTTATACGGCGATCCACCGTTCTGGAAGAAAAACGAGTGAATGGCGGTTTGGATTAGCTGGAGCCATCGAAAGAATTTTTGGATCGACGTCTAAAACGAGTGGATGTGCTCGAGAGGACTTCTTCTTCTGCTTTTTCCGATGAATTTCCTCGCGCACTCACCTGTCCAGGGTTGTAGTTTCCTCCTTGATTGTAACCACCGTTCGGGTACTGCCCGTTCTGAACGAAAGAAATGATTGAACGACGAGTCCATTTGCTCGTTCACTCACTTGATTGTTGTTCGGGTAACCGCCCGCACCATTGTTGTACGGATTTCCACTCCTGAATTCAAGCGATAGGAAAGTGCTCGTAGATCGCATTAGTTGCTTCTTGCTGTTTGACCGCGGGATGACGCAAAAGAAGCGGCGAACGTCCACGATCACTCGACCGCCTTTCCCACTCGATCCCCGCCTGCTCGCCGTCCGCCACACAAAAAGGCGGCTGTTTTGCTCCCACTTCTTCAATTCCTTCACCCAATCCCTTCGAACCAACGCTTCTCAACGCCTCGCGCTCAAGTCCGCGAGACGCGAATCGCAGGCAAAGGGCTCCCCAGCGATCAATCTTCTCGTTCATCCGAATAAAACCCCCATTTGGTTGCTTTGACCTCGAAAATCTCCGGCCGAATGTCGTTCAGACCCACCTGATTTCCTCCGTAATAACCTCCGCTATTTCCGTTGTTGTAGGGCGGGTAGGAACCCTAAAACATTGTTGAACGTGCGCGATCTTGAAGAGATCGTGCTAATGAGAAGCATCTTAATGAACTCACCTGATTGTTCCCTCCTTGTCCGTTCGACGGGTAATTCCCGTTTTGGTTCTGAAAGCATCCAATCCGATTGCGGTGCAAAAAGCGGGGCCTTGCGCTGTTTGCCGTTGACTAGGCAACCTCATCGCGTGAAGACTTTAAAGTGCGTGTGCGATTAAGCGTGTTAGTGAGGAGAAGGGCGCGCAGAGAAGGCTTGGAACGTTAGGCTGCTTGTCGGATGGATGAACTCACGTTCGGGTACTGCCCGTTCCCATTTTGCCAGCTGCCGCCCGTCTGGCCTCCTTGGTTGTAAGGCGGTTGCTGCCCGTTCTGCAAGGAGCACTCACGATCAAGCGAGCTATTTGTGGGGGGGGGGGGGAGGAAGGAGGACAACGAAGTGCACTCACCTGCCCGTTCTGATAGCCGCCATTTCCATTCCAAGTGCCCGCCCCCTGTCCTCCTTGATTGTAAGGCGGCTGTTGTCCCGTTTTGGCCCCACGAGCCGCCCGAATTCTGCGATCCGCCGTTGTTGTAAGGAGGGTTGCTAAAAGATAGGCGAGTGGGAAGATCAATCGTGATCGGAAACGGTCGCCACTCACTTGGCCTTGATTCCCATTCTAGAAATGCAACAAATGAACGCTTTTCTGGTGAGTGAAACGTGCCTGTCCTCCCGGATAATTGCCGTTGTTGCCCCACGATCCTCCCGAATTTTGCTGGCCGCCGCCGTTGTTGTAAGGAGGTTGCTAAAAGCGAGGATGTGTTGAAAAAGGATGAGTGTAAGCGACCTGCCATGGAAATCCCGTACACGAACTCACTTGTCTCCCGCTTGCCCCCAACTTGCCATTCCTTGCTAAGCGCGGGTAGCCTTTGCGATTGACCTCAAAGCTTCTCAAGCTATCGCCTCAAATGAGCTCTTTCTTAGGCACCGTGACACGTCCGCTCAGACGCTGCATTATCAGGACCGGTAGTTAATCATCGTTCAAACCCGTCGCCCCTCATTGTCTCTTGTATCTGCCGTTTCTCTAAATTTTTCGACGTGTTCCAAAACTCAATTACTTAAGGTTGCGCGATGCGTAGATCGCTATAATCTCAACTTCAACTCACTTGTCCTTGGATTGCCGTTGTTGCCCCACGATCCGCCCGAGTTCTGCTGGCCGCCGCCGTTGTTGTAAGGGGGTTGCTGAAAGCGGGAGAAGTGAATACAAGCATCGTAAAACACTCACTTGCCCTTGATTCCCGTTGTTGTTAGGGGTCCGAAGGGGGACGGACCACAGCACTTTAACTTACGTTCGGATTGCCGTTGCCCCACGATCCGCCCGAGTTCTGCTGGCCTCCATTTCCCCACGAACCGCCGTTCTAAACAGAAGCAGGCGGAATGTTCGGTCCTCGTAGCCAAACAACGTTCACTCACCTGGCCCCCGTTGCCCCACGAACCGCCGCCATTTTGTGGAGCCGCCGCTGCTGCCCCAATGGCCCGTTTGCTGATCGCCGTCTCCATTTTGCTGGCCGCTCCCGTTCGGATTGTCGCCGCACACTTGATAGGATTGCTGGGCGTTCTGGGCCTCCGAGTAGCCCATGCATTGCGTGTTGATGAACACTGGGCAGAAAAGTCGTTCATTATTCACGGCTTTGGGCGGACTCTTTACTTTGGATTTGCGTGCGAACATTCGTGTTCCGGTTGACCTCGTCGATCACGGCTTGCGGCTGCTGGTTGATGAGTTGGTTGTTCGTCTGGCAGGTTTGAGGCCAGCTCGTCCCCATGTTGTAGATGGTGTCCGCGTTCTGTTGGGCAAAGTTCTTCGCTTGCTGCGACATGGCCGAGTTCTGGATCGCGTTATTGACCGCTGAACACGCGAATGAACGGAAGGGATCTTTGGGTTGCTCACCAAGGATGCGCTCCGTTTGGTGTTGCAAGGCGTTCCGTTGGGCGTCCTGAAGAATTCTTTAGCTCTTCACTTCTCCAGGCAACTCACGAGCAAGATGCCGCCTTTTTGCTGGCACCAGGCGTTAAGTTGGTTGAGGATTTGGGCCTTGGTCGACGTTGGGCGAGTGGACGATCGAGTAGTAGTCGTCATTCGGACCAGCTGCAAAGCGGAACGGAAGGGTAACAGTCGAGTAAATGTCGTAGAAGAACCTGAAGTCGAAGCATTCAACTCATTATACGCGAATCTGACGCCGCAAAGTCAACGCATTCGGCAAGTAAAGCAATGACTTTTCGCCAAATTAGAGACTTGTTGGCGAGAACAAACTCGCGTTTGACCCGTTTAGAGAATTGTTTTACAACGTTGTCTAGCGCTTATCTTCCTCTCTTCCACTATTCGCAAACCTTGGAAGGTGGTGTTCTGAACGCTCACACATTTCGAGGCGACTTGGGTGAGAAAAGACAAGAAAAGGATAGCGAAAAACACCGTAAGACGACCGCTTCGAATCATGGCCGCTGTTTTCGTCGGCTTTTGCGGATTGCTTTGCGAATTCGAAGTGCGGGCCTTAAAAAGAGGAGCAGAAACAAGCAGCTGGCTGTTCGTTTCGTTTCCAATTAACCGCCGGCTTCCGGCCGTCCCGCTCGTTTCGTTTGAGCAGCCGGCAGGTCGATGGCGGCCGGGCGGCACGAAGCGAACGGTTCGAAGCGAATTCGGTCGAACCAAGGGCCGCGTTTAAACGAAGAACAGAAGACAAACAACATTCTTCTTTTGCTGCTGTTCGTGTTCAGTTTAGGCCGTGCAGCACCCTCGAATTTGCTCGAAGCCCAAACGAATTGACCGAAACGCACGTCCGCGCTTGTTGGCGGTCGACGCAACACACCAATCGGAGCCCAAGCGAAACCTTCCGTCATCCACAACGCTCCCAAAACAACAAAGTGGTCATCGATTAAGGCGAACAACAAATAGAACCAAATCTCCAACCACCGCTTCGACCGCCTGCTTCCACCAAGATCTCTTCGACCAAGTACTCAATTGCATCAACACATTTATTGTCAACAACAATCAAAAGAAGACAAGCAAGCACATCAACCGGTACGCTTCTTCACGTTCTTTGGATGCTTCGACTGGACTGCCGGCTTTGACGCTCCTTTCACGTTCGCTCGCTTCCCGTCATTCTTCTTGTCCGTTTTCACGAATTGTGGGCGGCCGTAAGGTCCCTTGATTGTAGGGATTTCCTTGGCCGTAAGGCGACTGATTTGGGTTGTAAGGGATTGCCGTAAGGGTTCTGGCCGGGCGGTTGCTGATTGGGGCCTTGGAAGGGCGGGTAGCCTCCCGGGTCCTTGGTTTGGGATAGCCACCTGGGTCTTGGTGGGGGTATCCCCCCGGTCCTTGGTCGGGGTAACCTCCCGGTCCTTGATTCGGGGGTAGCCTCCTTGTCCGGGATTCGGAAAGCCGCCCTGTCCGGGGTTCGGGTAGGCGCCCGGCCCGTAGGGGCCTGTCCGGCTCCCGGAAATCCGCCGTTCGGGCCGCACGGTTGATTTTGGAAGCCGCCGCCCGCGCCGTTCGGGAATCCCGGCTGCTGCCCGTAAGGTTGCTGTCCGAGGCCGTAGGGCTGTTGCGGATTCCCGTAGCCCCCGTTCGGCGCGTCGCCCTCGCCGCCGTAATCGAAGTCCTGGTTTCCTCCCGCGCCTCCAGGGAAAGCCGCAACCGTTGTCGCAGCGGCTGAACTGCTGCTTGGCGGCCGCCACCTCTTGGTTGTGCATACAGTAACTAGTTGAGGTAGGCTGCAAAATAGACGAAGAAGGATGAATGGATGCACGAAGAAGAACTCACTTTGGACTTGGTTTTTGAGTTCCGAATGGGCGTCGATCTCCGCCAAGACGGCCTCGCTGGCCTCCGCGACCAGTCGGTTGTTCCGTTTGCAGGTTTCAGGCCAGGACATTCCCCATGTTGTAGTAGTTGTCCTGCAATCCCCTTTTCATTGAATAGATGTCTAATGTGAAGCCTACAGAAGTGCCCTGGGCCAACTGCTTGGCGGCCTCAGACATGCCCGACTGTTGGATGAGGGTGTTCGCTTGAACGAGGCGAGCGGTCTGGTGGGCGAGTTGCTGGGCTTGAAGTCCCTAAACGCAGGACTTCTCACTGCTCTTCCAACGGAACCGACCGGGAACACGCCGCCCGCTCGTTGGCAGAAAGAATTGAGCTCCGCGAAGATTTGCGTCTTGGCCAGATCGCGCCGGTGGACGATCGACCAGAACTCGGGGCTGTTGGCCGAAGTGAGCGCCGTCCAGTAGAGGTCGTAGAAGACTGCAACAAACAACTCTTTTTTTCCGTTTGTTTGTTCCTCACCTACTCAAGTCCTGCCAGACGACGTTCTCAATCCGAAGGCACTTCGCATCCGCAAATGTTTGGAAGAAAAGCAAGAGCAAGATAAGCAGAAACGCCCGCCGCTCTTGAATTTGCAGAAAGCTCGCCATCGCTGCTTTTCAAGAAAGAATTCACGCCTTTGCTCATTACAGTTCGTTTCATTTTATACCCCCATTTTGTACCCAATCATTAGACCCACGAACAAACAAACGCTTCAATTCGAGACCACGCACTCCGTTGTGTCGACCAGCCAATCCACGAGTGATGGCCCGCTCTCTTGTCGACATTCCGAGCTTCCGGTCGACCAACGAGATTCGGAGGGAGTAATTAACGAAAAGACCAATCCGCCTGCAAGATTCCGTCGAATTCGAGTCGCTTGTTTGCGCACTCGGCTGCCCGCCCGTGCGTTCCGCCAAGTGGCGGGCGGTTCGGTTTGAACACCCGCATTTCCGTTCGCATCGAAGAACAAAGAAACAAAATCCACGCGACGGCCCGCAGACCTCTCATCTGCATTTAAGATCGACCCACTGAAGTCTTCGTTTATGCACGTTCCGACCAGCAAGAACACAACAAAAGCGAGAAGCACGAGCATTGCCGGTCCAACTTGCGCACTTCCTTTCGGCGTGGTGGGTGGCGAAGTGCTGGGGCGGCGGTACGTGCAGTTCGTTGGTACCGTCGTCAATCGGGAAGTCAACCCGACCTTCTGCTTTTCGTAGTCCAGAAGAACGCAGTGGTCCTTGAAGAAGGTGGGCAGGAACGAGAAGAACGTGCTCTCCACCCCCGAATGTCACCCGCAGTCCGCATCTGTCGCCTGTTCGGGACAGGTAGTCTTCGGGCGGGATGCGCACTTCTTTTCCGCCGACCGTAAAGACAAAGTCGGCCGACGCAGTGCACGGGACGTTCTTCTCTTCGTCCGCATTCAACTGCTGCAGGATGGCGGCGCGGAATTGCTGCGGGAATGACCAAGAACGCCGCATTGAGCTCAAAGCCGGCGATACCCGGCTTTTCCAACCGAGCTTGTGTGCCGTACTCAAACCTGAGCCAATGGATTCACGTAAAGAACGAGTGAACAGACTTGTCGATCGAAAACGACCATTGATGCGCGTCAGTCGTGCCCGCATCGTCCAGCAGCGTCCAATCCGAACTGCAGCGATCGTCGGGCCGCCCACCGAGCGTCAGAAGGCCAGAGTAAAAAGAGTAAGGTTCCGAAAAGAAGCACGCTCTAAACAATAGATACAAACAGAGACATCGCCGTAAAGCTCACAGGTCGTAACTCACTATCCGCTTCTCGTGTGTCCAACTTGTTCAGAAGGCCTTGAAGAAAAGAAGTTTTCGTCCGATCGGCCGGCCGGTTCAGCTTGAAGGTTCCGGATGCCCACGGAAAGAACCGGTAGGAAGAGGTGTTCACGATGTCGATCGTGACGTCGGCCATCAGATTGGTCGAGAAGCTCCCGTTTTGGATCTGAACAGCAAACAAAATGGATGAAAAAGAAAAGACGAGGAACGTGTACGCTGATCGTGTCCGTGCCTCGAACGCCATCCGGATTCTGAATTTCGCCGAGTCTTCCTGAAACTGGTCGACTTTCTGAAAGGAGGGGATAATAAAAGAAGTGATGAATTGGAATGCGAACGTGGGATCGAAATCCGCGACGTCGTTCGAGAGGAGCAAATTGACCGTCGAGTTTCCTTTCGTGATTGCGAACACTTCTGCTTGTCCTGGACGACAAAAAATAAAAGAATTCAGCACCAAACTCGCCTGGAGTCCCCAAATAGGCGGTTGTAAAGGTGGTCGAATCCGCATAGCCGCTAAACTGCCAATTCAAGAAATTTGCGGCTTCCGTTAACCGCAGAAGGAGCACAAAACGAAGAAGCATTGCTCGTAACGGAAGGCTGGCGACTAATTTTCCCCATTGGTCTTATCGCAATCGTTTAAAAAGCAGCGTGAGCGAGACGCCGCGCTTTGCCGCGTACGCAAAATGTCCGTCACTTCAAGAAAGCCGAAGGGCGAAAGAAGTGGAACGACTCATAAAGCAAACAGATTGCGGAAAACTTCGCTCTTGCCTTTTCTCACTTCTTCCTGTTGCTCATCGTTCCACGCACTTTATCGAAAACAATCGCGTGCTCTCGATATGTTGGGAGCAGCAAAGACCGCTCGACCTTTACGTCATCCGTTGAGTCATGAAACGCTTTATTAATTCGAAAGTTGGAACGATTATTTACAGCAGGCGAGCATGACTGGAGAGAGATCAACTGGCGCCCATCTTGTGGGACGTCTTTCGGCACACGCCCGCGTGTTGGGAGGCGTGGGAGGGTTTGGAGTGCCGGCTGGCGGTCGACTTCTTGTGCACGAAATAAGAACGCTTTCGGTGCTTCGGCCGATCGATCGACTGGGCGGACGCCTTTCGGTTCCTAAACACGAATGATCAAATAAGGAAAAAAAGAGAAGGAACTTACGATCCGAACGGGTCGTAGTCCATGAAGGCCAACACGCGAGACACGATGTTTCCGATCAGATTCGGCATTTTTACGAAACAAAAGGCAGCAGAATGACGGGAAGAAAGTGAACCCAACCGTCCGCTTTTTAAACGAACGTGAAGGACGTCCTGTCGCTCGATTTGGTGGTTTCGATCGAAAAAGTCGGTAGTTAACAGCGAGTACCCGGAATTTGTCCCGCACCCGCCGTTTGGTTCCGATCAGGGGGTTCAAAAGACCGCAAGCGAGCACGGGTTTGCGGGGAGAACGCCCGTCCTTCCCGGCGGTTGAAATCGGCGGAAAAGAAGTGATTTCTGCTAACTCCCGCCTCTTCTTCCACGCGCTGATTCGATTAGCGGCGCCACCTTCTCGCACCCGCTCGCGTTCTTCTTCGAAACCCCCGATGTTTCTCCGGAATTCAGCCGAATTATTCGTCTGAAAGCCGGAGATCGGCAAGCTTAAATGAATTCGCAGAAAACAGAGTTGACGGCCGTTTGTTTCACGCGCCTCCAAGGTGGTTTCCGGTCTTCCAACAAAACCGAAATGTCCTTGGTTTTTGTGATCGCTCACGGGTTCAACTCTCCGGCTTACACGTGGTAAGAATAGAAGGCGATCAATACAAGCAAACTATTGTACCCGGCAAAATCAAGCAAGAATTGCACGCAAACGAAGTACGGTTACACTCCTCGCTCTCGCCCGAGCCAGGGAGTACCCTCAAGCAACCCAATGAATGTTGCTTCTTTTTCCACCCATTTTCGTAGCAATCGGCCTTTTGGGACCAACTCGAAAGCGGAAAAGCGATAAGCCGCCCGTGTGTCTCGACGGACAAATTCGACTACAAAAAAGCTTCCTTTTGGCCGTTTTCAAGCAACAAAAACGATGACCGCTCGTTTGGTTCTTTCCTTGCTTCTTCTCACGTTCGTTTCGGGCGTCAATGCCGCGCTCGAGTGGAGGTTCACGAGCTTCATGGGCGGTTCCCTCGAGTTGGACGTTCAAGTGGGCACGCCGCGTGAGTAAGCAGAAAGCTGAAGAGAGTTTTCTCGTCTTTTCTCGCTTCCAGCCGTCAGTTTGCATCTGTTGGGCGGCACAGCTTCCGAAGTATCCACTGGAGAACTGGCGGTTGCCGACGTGGCCATGGGCGGAAGTTACGACCACACGTGAGTCCACGATCACTCATTCAACCAATGCGCTTGCAGCAAATCGTCCACTTTCCTTCAATTGGACGTGTACAACGACACCGACGGCACGCCCATCGGCTTGATCGGAACCGAAACGTTCATCGTGAGCTGCAGCAAATGAGAAGAAAGGTGCTCACTTTCGTGTTGTTCAGATCGACGGCCAGACGGTGACCTCGCGCCCGTTTGCGATTCGCAACGATTCCGCATTCGTGGGCGACGACTATTGGAGCGTCTTGGATTTCGGACGGACGCAAGACGAGACGCCGCCCTTTATTGGGAGTTTGTTGGAGAACGAAGCGGACAAGGTCGTTTCTTTCTCGTTTGACAGGCGAGTGCTCTTTCCTGAAACGATTGACCTTTTTTCTCTTCAGCATCCCCGATCCTTTCTCGGAAGAGTTCCCTTCGTTCAACGGAACGCTCCAAATCGGCGGCCGGCAGCCCTCTCGATGTGCGGATGACTGGCTCGAATTCGAAGAAGCTCCTGCGTATTTCCTCGAGTGGGCTGTTCGGTTGGACGAGTGACTCCTCTAATGAATGCTTCTTTCTATCAACCAGCATGAGACGGCGCTTCGCGCCGTCCCCACCTGGGGGAGTCGTTAGACTGGTGGGTATCGAGTGCTTTTGTCGACTTGTTTGATAACCGAGTGCTCAGTGGAACGGTAAAACGCTTAGTCGCGCTTCACTAACGTTTGGTTCGATTGAAACTCGGCGAATTAGCGGTTTTCGAACAAAGACTGCCTACTTACTCCATTCTGCTCATGGAGGCCCAAGAAGAACAAAGGCAAACAATTGAAGGCGCTTGCAAAGCGGGCGTGGAACATGAATGTGCGCAGAACGTTGTTAAACATTTGCGAAAGGTGCCAAACAGTCTCTTTTGATCCCAGCAAACGGGAAAAGTGAATACCGGTCGCGGCAACCAAAGAAGCCGACCGCAACGCGCAGGCGCAGAACCCCCACCACAAAACGATCAATTTCTTTATGGCGACAAAGCGTCCAAAAAATTTGAAACGGTAGTGAGAAGGGCAACTATGATCTCGACATTTCTGCCAAGTTTCAGAAGAATCGGTCCACGTCTCATCAAACCCGCCCGCTGTTTGCGCGATATCGGGGACCCGGTTCGCGTAAGCCGCAGTGGCCAAGTGGGCCAAGAACGACAACATTATGCACACTATCGGAACGCACGCATTCTGCGCTTTCAAAAAAGCCTACATTCATGTCCTGAAGTCAAGCGTGCGATGAGAACGACGGATTCGAAATTTGACAAAAGTTTTCAAACCGACACAAAATTTTCGGTCGAATTGATCGTTGTGAAAGCGGCCACCAACGAACACAAATTTAAAAGGGACTTTCTGTAATTCTGGACCACGGCAGTGGAACGAGTGGCAAATTCATTTTTGGAGTCGTCGATTTTATTCGCTGTTCTGAACGTGCATGCTGTCCGCTACTCAAAACTGAAGAGTTTACATCGCAGCGGCCACTCGTTCCGGAGATGTGCCCTCCGAAGTTGGTCGTAGTCCCGATTTTGGGTGTTGTCCTTCGAGGGACCGCAAGTACGTTGTTTGTTGGATTCATCGCTTGTGAGCGGGCTCATTGGAAAGCCCGATGTGTGGGCTTTCGATTGGTGTATAACACAAACGAATGAAATTAGGTCCAAAAATGGGACGAGTCTTTGAACCAAGAAAATCCGCCCGTGGAATTTGCGAGTTTTGGGTTCGGTCGCTGTTTTCTTAAAAATTTCTCAGGCATACAGGGGTAACGAAATATAGGGCCTAAAACTACATTTCAAGGCGCATCTAACGGTGTGGATTTCACCCCCAAAGCTGGTGCGGGTGGTGACTACGGCCATTTTGAATTTTGACCTTTCAACTAATCTTTTTCGCGAATTTTGCGCAGCATTGTTATGTCACGGTCTTTTCTACTTTGAACAATTGCTTTTACTCTAAAACAACTACGCTTGCAGTTTGAGGTTGATTGAACAACAATAACCGATGAAATGGAAGCCGAAAGAAAGATGAGGCAGTTTGCCTCTTCGTTTATTTCTGGTCACAAATCGAATTATCGACCGCGAATTTGAATCAAATGCACTTTTTGGTACATGGGCTTAACGTCTGAATAGTTTGAAACCAAACGGAGAACGAAAAATTTCTCCAAAAAGACAAGGGTCCCCCCTGTGCTCGTTGTAGAAAGAGAAAACGCCCGACCCAACCATCCAACATCCATTGCTTTTGTAGTTGTTGTTCGTTTGCTCTGAAACAAAAAGGAAACAAGATCAAATAAACAACGAAAGCAAACGCGGTCGAAAAAGTTCATGAAAAGCGAACTATCCGAAAGATTTCTGAAAACGATCACTGGAGATGTCAACCTTTGCACAAGCCGTAGTCACCACCCGCACCAGCTTTGGGGGTGAAATCCACACCGTTAGATGCGCCTTGAAATGTAGTTTTAGGCCCTATATTTCGTTACCCCTGTATGCCTGAGAGATTTTTGAGAAACCAGCGATCGAACCCAAAACTCGCAAATTCCACGGGCGGATTTTCTTGGTTCAAAGACTCGTCCCATTTTTGGACCTAATTTCATTCGTTTGTGTTATACACCAATCGAAAGCCCACACATCGGGCTTTCCAATGAGCCCGCTCACAAGCGATGAATCCAACAAACAACGTACTTGCGGTCCCTCGAAGGACAACACCCAAAATCGGGACTACGACCAACTTCGGAGGGCACATCTCCGGAACGAGTAGCCGCAGCAATGTAAACTCTTCAATTTTGAGTAGCCGACAGTCAGCTCTATCGGATGAGCGAATAAAATCGACGACTTCAAAAATGAATTTGCCACTTGTTGGTCCACCCTTAGAAAAAATCCCTTTTAATTTTAAAAGATGCGCAAGACCTTTTTCTAGATTGGATTATTTTTAGTTTTTGGAATAAAATTCGGAGAGTGGAGAACGGCGCCTCCGAGTGTGGACCTCTTCGATTTTGCCCTTGACCTTTTCGACTTTGGCCGATCACAACATTCTTCGACGACATTTCCTGATGATGCCGTCAACAGATAAACGGTTCCTCGTTCCAAGGCGCATCTTTTCGTCCACCGAGCGGGTCAAATCGGCCTTGAGCGGAGGACGGTACGGCGCGGAACGTCGGCACGGAACGTTGAACGTGCCCGCCGCCGGTCGAAATGCACATTTTCGGACTTCGCGCATGCGACTTCCTCTAGCCAGAAAAAATTTCAGATCGATTGGAGCAACGGCTTAAAAGTTGAGGGGGCGAGTTTGACAGACAAACGCACCGGTTTTCTCCGTTTACGGGGGGATTGAACTCCAGGATCTCCGTCGGCCACTTCACGTTCGAAAAGAGCGGGTTGCTCTCGTTCCAAGTGGCCGGCAAGTGGCTCTACCTGCCGACCTCCATCTTCCCCACCCTCATCCAAGCGATGAACGGAGTGGTGAGCGGGAGAACGGCGACCGTCCCGTGCGACTTTGCGGACGATTTCATCTTCACGACCGACGACGGGACGGACTTCCGCTTGGCGATGGCCGACCTGATCGACCAGTCGACGGCCACGGAGGCCGGCCAGTGCGACTTCCGAGCCCTGGCTGCCGATGAGGCATGTCCCGAGAACGACTGCTACGCGCTGCCAATGATGGCCCTCCGCAATCGCTGCCTTCTCTACCGTTACGACCCGCCCGGCGTGGGCGTTGCAACTGCCATCCAGAGGTGATTATTCGGGCCATTTACCGTGTTTGTCGTAGTACTGTGACAAAATGCGAAATAAAATATAGAGCAAGTAGCACCTAGGTAATTCTTTTTACGGGAAAAATCACTTCAAATGAATTTGTGTAAAAACTTGAGAGCATCACACGTCAACCTGAACAACACGGCATTCGAAGAAAGAAGTGCCGCCCACAAAACGCGTTTAATTCGAAGCGAACAGAACCTTTCGGCGACAGGTGGAAGAGCCGACGGACCGTCGAGCCGACGGCATGGACGAACATCACCTGCTGCTCTTTTCATCCACAGTCCTTCTACTCCGCGTCCACTTGCCGTCGTTCGCGGGATGGCGAACGTCGAATTCGAGCGGGCGGTGGCCGAAGGCGTCCCCTCCGAACAGCAGCTCTTCATCTACTCGATCGCCCAGCAAGTGATCCTCGCGGCGAGTGTGCTCACCGCCGGCCTGTCCGTGTGGATCATCCTGAAAGCTTCGCCGCGGACCATGCGCACGTACAAGTGGCTGTTATTGAATCAAGTCGTCTGGAACTTCGCCTTCGATTTCCTCCTCTGCTTGACGCATCTCGTGCCCGTATTGCCTGCGTTCTGCGGCTTTTCCACTTCGTTCTTCCTTCGCCATCTGTCGCCCGTCTACACGCGGTGGTTGATTTCCGCAGTCGTGAGCTGCGGAGTCGCCAAAACAGGTTCACTAATCGCGTGCCTCTTTTATCGATTGGTGGGTTCCATCAGCTTCTGCCCCCTATTTACTTTTTTTGTAGATCGCGTCACTCGGGGAATCCGCGACTTTCTCCAAGCTTTATCGACGATGGACTCCATACATTCAAGGGGTCGTAATTTTTGTTACGGAGGGCGGCTGCATGGTACGTCGGGTTGAGTGACCGCATGCATGTATTCGTCCTCTTGCAGCTGATCGTTCACCAAACGGATGCCCAGTACGAGAAGAGTCGAGTTCTAATAGAGGAGTCCAGCCCCATGCTTCGGAGTTTGTTCCAGCGAGAAGCGTCGTTCATCTGTTTGGCCACGAGTCAGATGGAAGGGAACATTCGAGCGATCGGAGCCTTTTTCTTCGCTTGTGTGGGGATCTCCCTGCTTCTCTTCGTTCTCGTGTACACGGCGTACATGCTGCAGAGAAGGCGAGGCGCCTTCCATGTGAACACGTACCGACTGCAGGCGATGTTGCTCAAATCGTGTGCCGCTCAGATCTTCGGCTCGTTGGCCACAATGGGCGCTCCGTTCGTCTTCTCCCTCGCAATTGCTTTCTTCCGCATAACCGGCCTCAACTACACGATTCTAATCGCTCTCTCGATCTCCTCCGCACATTCCACGATTGACTTCTTCATTTTGATCTTCTCCGTTCGCCCCTACCGCCATTACATCCTCAGTTTCTTCTGCAAGACCCGCGTGCAGAACCTCCGGCCCAAGCGGTTGTTCTCAAGTGTGCACGTCTTTTCTGTCGCCCGTTCTTGAACCACCGGTAGGAAAGGGCAGCGTTGTAAATGTTTTATCGCTTCCTTTTGTATGGCGTTTGCACGTGTCGATAAAGATGGAGGTCAAACGTAACAAAGCCACGTTCGGCAACGAACCAAAAAAAACGCAGCGTTTATTGACGCTTCAGTGGAATGGAAATGAACGACCAATTTCAAGCGACGTGATTTCCGGGAGCGCTCCAATTCATCTGCATTCCTCGAATTTCTAAAAGCCAGCTACTTCCACTCAATCCCCTTTCGTCAGCCGAAATGCTCTCTCGATACTTCGCTCTTTTTGTTCTCGCCGCTTCGCTCGAAGTCGGCAGTGCGGACTGCCGTTCGGCCACGTGTTTCGGCGACTGCCTTCGTTCGGGCCATCCGCTCGGCGGCTTGTGCAATCCACACACGGGCCAGTGCGAGTGCACGAGCGGCACCGAGAACTGCGCCCGCTTCGAGTGCCACACGATCGACTGTCTCTCTTGCTGCGGGGCGAAAGGGAAGGACGGCGTGTGCGGCCCGTGGGACAAGTGTCTCTGTTATCCGTGAACACTCTGTGTATTTCCCGACTGAATGAATAAACAGTGGATAAGCGACGAGTAAAGTAGTAGTGACAGCGCGTCATTCTTCACGCAATGATCCGCCGGAACTCCTCGAAATGGCGCTCCGCCGAGTTGTCGGGCATGATCGCCGTGCGGGCCGCTTGGAAGCGGTGGAATACGCACAGACTGAGGAACTGGAGGAACAGGGAGGTCGTTCTAACCTGAACGGAAGAAGTACAATTAAGTCTCCGCTTTCACTACCAAGTTAGACGTTTCTTTAAAGAATATCTCGTCTTCAAATGACAGATTGCCGGCCAGCGAGAGGTAGTAAAAGTTGTAGAGCGTCTGGCTCACGTAGAAGACCGAGTGAGCGAGAGAGAAGGGGAGGATGAGTCCGATGGAAATCTTCGATTCGTGCAAGAGGAAAGAGCGGGTCAGCGTGTACGAGTTTCCTATCGACCTGCACATCGTTTTGGTTACCCCTCAAATCTCGTGATTGCTTGCCGATAGTAACGAGTGATGCATCGCCTGTTAGCGAACAGAAGCCACACGTCGCCCAGCGTCACCAAGCAGTCGAGAGTGAGCGAGAAAGTGTTGAGTTGCTGGCCGAGAGCGCGCCCGAACGTCCGGTTGGTCGCCACCGATGGACAGTAGGCGGCGTCCGGGAAGGCGGGCATCGAATTGAAATGCCAGTATACGTACGAGTAGGGCAGAACGAACTGAAATTGTCTCTTTAATCTCAGCAGTGAATATCGAAAAAGTGGGCACCAGCAGAGAACTCAACACGACGCCCAGCCACCGACCGGCCGGCCGCCCGTTTGAGCAAACGGCGACCGCTCGCTCGAGCAGCAACGCGGAGTGCCACAGCGGGAAGATGAGAATGTTGACGGCCAGTGGTTGGATGTACGAGAAGTAACATCGATAGCCGCTCCACACGTACGAGCAGGCCGGCAAGTTGCGGAGGACTGCCACCTGAAAGATGCGAATGAAAAGTGCACTTCACTCGCCACTCACAAGCCGATAGGCACAAACGAGGAAGAAGTTCGCAAGGCCCACCACATAGTAGGCGATTCCTATCCAAAGAATCAGCTAAGCATCGGTGGATTACATCTCCACTCATGAATCCTCACACCTTCAAATTCGTCCCGACAACTCCGAATACGCGGCGAACGAACGGCGTCCGCAAGTAGGCGATCAAAACAAAGGCGGTACAGGCGACGAGGCCCACGTGAATGCCGTTCACAACGACAATTCGCGTCGATCGGTTGATTGCGGCCGCCTGTTCGCACAAGTCGGCTGCTGGAGCGGCCATTCGGGCGGCTTGAAGTCAAATGAACACTTTTGCCACTCGAGCGGAAGCCGCCGCCGCCTTCAATTCGCCCATCGTTTTGTACTTCGTTAGAAGACGAATGATGAGATCTCGCTTCCGCCTGAAGAACAGGACACGTTCGTTTACCTCCAATGTTCTTGCCCGTTTGTAGTCGTGGACGAACAACGACCAGACACCGCTTTCAATTCAACAGTTGTCCGCGTTCTCCAGCAACCCAAAGAATCAGCTTCTAGAGCTTCAGCAGAAGGCAACTTCTTTTCGCTCGCCATCTTTGGATTCCGGGCAACCGACGTTTAAGCTGCCTTCCTATTCCAATTTTATTCCCATCTCAATAACAAATAAACAACTCTATTACAACAACTTCGAATCCCCTAATCAATCCAATCCGCTCG
>JAMPIO010000407.1:0-68149 GCA_024699865.1 Aphelenchoides fujianensis | reverse complement strand
GAACGGAGATCCCCGCTCTTCAGTCGGTTCTTGGTAGTGCGTGGCGTCGGCCTCCACAGCCCGACTTCAATCACGACGAACAGGAGACCAAGGGACCTGAAGAGAGGGAGTAGGGAGCTGAACGAGGGAGGGAAGAGCTCACAGTGAGCGAATTGGAGCTCCCGGGCGTCTTCCATCACAGTCCGACGAGTCCGCCTGCAAGACGGGAGGAGGACGCACTGCTTGACGAGGGGCGCGGTTCGCGTCGGCGACGGCCATCAGCAGCTCGACGCACGGCGTACGGAAGGCGTCTGCCCCTATTTATCGGACCTCATCCCAGTCGAGTCGCTCTGGAAGACGGAGGAGGGGAGTGGAGGAAAAGAGAAGGCGGATGCTCACCGAGTAGAAGAGAAGGACGACGAGCATCGAGTTCGGCCGTCGTGGAGGCGAGTGGACGGAGCAGAGGCGACCACCCGACCGACGGGCCCGTGCGGGAAGGAGAATGAGGAGTGGCGGCCGATCCCCGCCTTTTATAGCCGCCGCCTTTCGACCAGCGAGAGTGCACGAGTTCGTCAGAAAGCGCAGACGGCCGGGCGGGCGATCCGGAGGGCCGGCGGCATTCGGCGAGTCGGTCGGCCGTCGCGAGCGGTCGGTCGCCCAAATTTCTCTCGATTTTCGGCGTTGAGCTACCGCTTCCGTTCAATTCGATGGCAGCCGACCCCAAGTCAAGACGGTCGGAGCGGTCACTCCCGTCGAGTAGCTTGCTGAGCGACGAGGAAGACCCGCGCTGATCAGCTCCGCAATTCGGCCGCTCGTTCACCAAGACGTGGTATTCACATCTTTATTTTACTTCCGCTCGGTGCACCGTCCGGATGGTCTACTTTGGCCCGACTACCTACCGACTTTCACCGAACAGAACAAACAATTGCAACGACTAGTAATTCGGCACTCAAACCGCAACTTCAAAGACCGATTTGTGCGGACGCCCGTCTCCAGGCACTCATTTCTTTCGATCTCGGCTCGTTTCTTGATGGGCTGCAATCCCCGTTCACTTCAGGAAGCAAGCGGACGCTCAAGAACGACGGCCGCTCGACGCCGCCCGGCCGGCGATTTGCGGCGGGAAGTCGGCAGGTCGCGCTCGAGAGCCGCCGCCCGCTCGAGCGATCGGCCGGCCGGCTGGGCGGGAAGTTCGCCCGTTCTCCGCTTGATTCGGCTTGTTTCTTTCGATTGGACTGCAGATTGTGGACGGAGTGGACGGGCGATGGCGGCGGTCGGCGTGGGCTGAGAGCGGACTTTGGAGTCTGCTTCTTGCGGGCAGGTAGATCGGAGATTCTCTCGTATTTTCCGCTTGTTTTAAGTCCCGGGTGTGTTGGGAACGGGAATCTCTCGCCTTCTTTCGGGTTGATCGCTTCGCTTTCAGTCCGCCGCTCGATGCCGCCCGCCCAGGACTGCAGCTCGGGCTTGAGCCGAGAGGGACGAGCACTCGCCTTTGCTCACGTGAGTTCGGGGGGCGACGGCGGCAGCAGAAGACCCTTCGAACACCCGACTGTCCGCTAATCGCTCGCCGCTTTCAGTCGGTCAACACCCTGGCCGATCCGCCCGAATCGCGCGTGGTCCCCATGAGCATCACGGAGATCTTCGTGTTTGGCGGCTCCCACTCGGTCCTCTCGCCCGACGAAGAGGTGAGTCCACTCTCCGCTTTCTTTCGTCCACTCGCTTCCAGGAGCATCCGTTCACGATCGAGGGCCGCGAGTACCGCTCCATCTCCGACTTCTACCGCCGGAAGATGTTCGCCGAGTTGACGGACGGCCGCCTCCCCTACGAACGGGAGCAGGGCGCCGAGTGGCGGTCGCTGTTGACCCGCAACGGAGTCTCCGGCGAGGACTTCGACTGCTGGTTCCTCCAGCGGGGCCTCCTCTACCTGCAAGTGAGTTCCCATCGACACCCCAACATCTTCACTCGCTTCTTTCTGCATTAGTGGGCGGTCCTGCAACGGGCGATCGAACACGAGCGCGTTCGGACAGTCTTGATGGCCGTGGGCAGTCGCTACGTCCTCTACACGAACACGGGCGATCTCTTCTACGGGACGGGGCAGGACTTCCGCTCTTCCATCCGCAAGTGGGAAGAAGAGCAGCCGTTCAACGTGTACGCGATGGTGCCCACCGCGTTCCCGCTGACCGCCGCCTCGCTGCCCTTCCTTCCGAATCTTTGGGCCGGCCGGAACGTGCTGGGGACGATCTTGATGAGTCTCCGGCACAAGGCGAGTTCTTCCTTCCATCTTCCGCTCGTTTCACGTGTTCCCTGCTTGCAGATGGTCGAGGGCGTGCCGTTGGCCTCGTTGTGCCCGCGGATCCCCGAGTGGCCGTCCGCTCCGCCCCGCGACGACGCCCTCGAGCCGCCCGCCCGCCGCCACTCGGCCCGCTTCGTCCCGTACGGCTCGTCGAAGCGGGCGGGCGGCGCGAAGCTCCAGGAGCGGGAAGAGGACGACGTGGACGTCCGGCGGTTCGTGAATCCCGCCCGCGCGGTCGCCACGCCGCCGCCGCTGCGCCCGAAGACGCCCACGCCGCCGAAGGGCGTCGGCCGCCGTCGTTCGTCCCTGCACTGGAAGGACGAGCTGGAGATCCGCGAGGACTCGGTCGCCCGCAACGTGAGTCGCCTCTCTCGCGTCTTCCGGTCGCTCATCCCGCGCGGCCATCTGCAGAACCGCCCGCCCCGCCACTTCGAGCGCGAAGGAGCGCCCTCTCCTCCGTCGCCTTGGAGCCGCCTGTGAACGGACGTGCCCCTGTCAATAATTTCCATGATTCCGAATACTCCTACATTTGCTCGTTGCATTCGCTCATCTCCATTGCATTCATTCCTCGCTTGTAGTCAACCGTCCGCCCGAATGTCCGAAGCGGGTCTCTCTTGCTGTCAATCATCCTTCCGTCAACTCCTCGAGTGCCCCCAGTCCAGAACTCTGTTGATTTATACCTCGTTTAGTCCAACTTGCCGCCTGCTTTTGACTGTTAATCGAATACCCCGAGTTCCAACTCATTCGTTCACTCGTTAGTCACCTTTGAATCGTTTGTTAACCTTGTTGCCCTTTTTGTTGATTGTTGATAAAGTTTGTTAAAAGGTCGATCGGAAGTGCCCTCGCCTTGAAGCAACCGATTCGACTCCTACCCTGCAAACCGCTTCGTTCAACGACCACATCCAACTGCACGCCGCTCGATCACGAGGAGCGGCCGGGGACACGAGGCGCTCCGCAAAAACGAGCTCCCGCCGGCCGCTCGGCGTTCGTCTTTCGAGAGCCGCGAGCGGGCGGCTGTCAGTCGGGGGTTATTTTCGTGTTCTTTTGCACGCGTTCGGACTGGAATTAGCGCTCGTTCTGGAATGCGGGAGGTCGAGTCGTTCGATCCGCTCACGTTGGCCGCGCTGGCCCTGCGCTCGCTGACGCTCCGGCTGTTCGGGGCGACGGCGCGATGGCGGAAGCTGGACGACGTCGTGCGGGACCTCCGGCCGACGGTGCGCCGACTGCCCGCCCCGCCGCACCTGAAGCGGCCGCTCCTCGCCGCCCTGCACGAGGCCGCGAACGAAGTGGCCCGTTGGGACGAGAAACACGCGAAGATGTTCCCCGAGGACGACCCGCCAGCCGCCCGCACCTCCCGCGCCGCCCACCTCCTCACCTTCCACGACGCGCTCGTCTGGGACGCGGCCAGCCTCACGATCGACGACTTCCGCACCGCCCAGCGGCTCGTCCACGACCCGCTGCTCGACTGGCCGCAGCTGCGCTTCCAGTTCGCGTGCTGCTACGCGATGGTGGACGTGCTGGAGAACGAGCGGCTCTTCGACGCGGATCCCGTCTTCGAGCTCTGGCTGCGGCTGCTGGACGACCCGCGGCGACGGGCGGCCGTCCACGTGGAGGAGAACCGCCTGCTCGCCGACCAGCTGTGCGTCCAGACGCTCCACTTCGCGTGCACGAACGGCTTCGTGGAGCTGGCGCGCTTCTTCTGGGTCCGCCTGTCGCCCGCGCAGCGCGAGTCGGTCGGCTTCGTGTGCTGGAAGAAGGTCTGCTTCCGCGCCGCCTCGCCCGCCGTCGTCCGCTTCCTCTGCCACGAGCTGTGCGCGCTGAACCCCGCCGGAATGCTCCGCCTCACGTGGGACTCCTTCTACTTCAAGGTCTTCGAGTCGCTCGAGGTGAGTGGGCCGTCCGGGCATCACTCGACCCATGGGCTGCAGAAGGACTACGCGACGAACCCGCGCGCGTACCTGGAGAACGTGAAGAAGCTGGAGCTGCTGCTGAACAACTGGTGCCCGCGGCTGCGGAACGCTCTCTTGCTGCGGGACGAGTGCAGGGCGCTCTTGGACGCGTTCTGGCGCTCCAACGAGGGCACCTTCTGCCTGCTGCTGGACCACGTGGACGCGCGCTTCCTGCCGACCGCCCGCGAGGTCGTCGAGCGCGTCTTCGCCAAGAGCCGCACGGACGAGAAGCGCCGGCTGCGGGACGCCCTCCTTAGGCGGCAGTTGACGGCGCGCGAGGAACGGCGAGGCGGTTAAATCATTCCTTATTTGGTGCACATAAACCGTTCATTTCATTTTGTACTTCTTGAGTGCTCAGCCGATGACCGCCAACCGGAAGCAGTGCAGTCGGAAGAAAATAACGGACAACGATTCGAGTTTCTCTGCATTCAAGGCGGGAGAAACTCGCCAAATTGCCGCCTGCAAGAAGACGGAGAGGGACGCGCAGCCGCACCCAACGCCCGACACGCGACGCGAATGGCGACCCGCCGACCGCCCGCACGCGGCCGCCGGCGGGCAGCGCGGTCCCGCCGCGACTCCGCAGGCGATCCGGAAGGTTCCGACGGCCTCGAAACGGGGAGGAAGCGGCCGCCCGGTCAGTCGCTCGTTTTGCCTGTCGATCGGGCGGTCGCTCCTACTTTCACTTCTCCGCCGTCATTCTCGTCCTGCTCGTTTGGGGACCAAGGCGGCCGCGACTCCCCGCCCCATGCACCGCATCGCTCCACTGCGAGCCCAGCATTCAAGAGCTGTCAAGTCAGTTTGGTCTCACCTCCACTTCCCACTACTCGTTTCCGTTTCAGGACTTCCGAAAGATGAGTGAGGGCCGTTAACTGCGTGCGGCACGAACAATCTGAAGCAAGTCCACCGGTGAGGCCCCGCTTTACCTTCCGTTTATCCCGCTTTCACTTCAGAGGCCGCCTTTCGATCCAAAGTGCGGATATCTCCGACTGCAAACTGGTCGAACTCCTCATTGCAAGTCCGCCTATCGGCCGATCGGTGAGCTCCCCCCGCTGGAAGACGGAAGCCGAATAACCTCCCTCTTTCCAGGTCGTCTTCCTGCATCTGTGAATTGAATTAGCCGCCTCCATCCAGTCGAGTTCGAGATGCTCCTCTCTGCTCCACTCACCCGCTCCAGCCGCTCGCTGAATGCTGTTCGTAAGCACGCCCCCTTCTAGCTGTCACTTCCGCTCTTCTGCTTTCAGATCGAACTTCTGCCTCTTGTGACTCGTTTGTGACTCGAATCGCAAGCCGCTGCTCACATTTGACGGCCTTCCTTTCTGTTGTAAGCTCCATTCTTTTCTCGCCTTCAACCACAGTCAACGGACTTCTTTCAGTTGTGAAGAGATGAAGCTACAGCTGACACGCCGCGCCTACCGACCGCCGGATGGACGGCGGCGAAGCGCGTGCGAAGGAGATCGAGCGGGACGATCAAGGTGCGAACTGCAGCGCTCTTCTTCTTCATAAACCTCTCGCTTTCAGGTGGAGCTGCCGACCATCTCGCCTTTGTGTCGGCGCTCGGATGGGTCGAGAAGGATGCGCAAATCTCACGCCTCCTCTGCTGTAAGTCTTCGCCCATGACAAATTCATCGTTTTCTCCTTTGCAGACTGCCGACTATTTGTGCGAACACACCGTCGCCGATCCCTCCAGTGTCTTCTCTTCTGCCGGTGAGTCGGTCGAGAACGAACGGGCAGGGCTGATCGGGTGGATTCCAGAAGACGGCTGCTTTCCATCCTGGGAATGAAGCCTCATTGATCTTGCGGCGGAATTTTGGAGCGACTACCAAGCGACCTGCTCTCGCTGTCCACTGGTGAGCCTCCACTCGAGCAGATTTCCTCACCCACCGCCCTCTTCTTCCAGCTGATCGATGGGAGAGTGCGAGCAGATGCACGTCCACGATCCAAGGCCACTTACTTTTGTCCGCAACGAAGCTTTTCGAACGAATAAAGTCAACCGAAGATTCGGGAGTTGTTCGGAGCGTTTAGAAGGCGAGAAACAAGTAAGAAAGCCGGAAGTTTCCGGTCGACCAGCCGGGGCACTCGCGGCGAAGTGGGTGATTCGGGGGAAAATAGAGCAAACAAGTCAGCAGGGCCGTTTATTGCTCTCTCCTATCTGTTCGAGTGCTCAGCCGATGACCGCCGAGCGGTGGGGCGGAAGGCCGCGCTCGTCGCACATGGCGGAGAGGACGCGGCAGAAGGCGATCAGGGCCGCCCGCAGGTGCTCCTCGCTCACGTACGGCGTGCAGAGGCGGATGCCGTTGGCGAGGGCGAAGTCGGGGTCCTCGCCTGCCGCCCCGCCCGTCCACGCCCTGCAACGAGCGGCAGTGATCGAAGGAATGCCCGCCCACTCACAGCTTCCCGTCGTTCACCCAAATCCCGTGCTCCGTCCGCATCGCCGCGCACACGGCGGTCGAGTCCAGCGCCAACGGGAGCGTCACGTACACGAAGTAGCCGCCGGTGGGGCGGTGGGCGACGGCGCAGGCGGGCGGCAGGTGTTTGTCCAGCGTCTCCAACGCGACCGCCATCTTCTTCTGCAATCCACCAAGTTGAAGGGAGAAGAGTGAGTGTCGACCTTCGCGTCCTCGCGCGTCCGCCGCACGTGCTCGTGGGCGAGCGGGCCGCCGAGGATCTCCGCGACGACGCCGCCCGCGAACGTGTTCATGGAGCCGCCGGAGCAGGTGATCGGGCTGCAATCCGCCCGTGAGTGGCCGCCGGCCGCACTCACCTCCGCTCGAAACACAGTCGCCGGACGGTGGGGCCCGCCTCGACCCAGCCGAGGCGCAGGGCGGGCATGAAGATCTTCGAGAAGCTGCCGTTCGACACCACGTGCCCCTTGCCGTAATCGGCGTCCGTCGGCCGGTCCAGCGCAAACAGTCGGCGGTGAAGCGTCCCGTCGAAGCAGTGCAGGTTGTACACGTCGTCGCAGATCACGAGCACGTTGAAGCGGCGCGCCAGGCGGAGCACCTCGCGCGCCTTCTGCTCGCTCAGCACCGTCCCCAGCGGGTTGTGGAACTGCGGCGTGATGTACAGGACGGCGGCGTAGTGGGCGGCGGTCGGGTCCGCGTCCCGCAGCTCGCGGCTCCACACGCGCTCCAGGTCGCGCACGTCGATCCCGTCCTCCTCGGTGCGGACTGAAGGCGGGCGGGTGGAAGAGAAGGACGGGCGGGGGACTCACTCGGCCGCGTCTCGTAGCCCCAGCCCCGCAGGATGGCCAGCGAGCGGAAGTACGTGATCTTCTCCACGTACACGGGCGCCCGCTGCGGGAACAGCTGGTTCAGCATGAACACGAGCGCGAACGTCGCCCCGTTCGTCTGCACCAGATCGTCCCTACAAAGAATGAAGCCACAAGAAACTCCGCTCTGCTCACCGGTTGACGGGGGCGGCGTACTCGCGCGTGAGGAAGGCGGCCAGCGCGTCCAGGAAGGCGGACTCGCCGACCGGGAAGCCGTACTGGAAGACGCCGCCCAGACAGTCGTCCGCCTCGATCTCCCGCTCCACTCGCGCGCGCGTCGCGTCGGCCATCAGACGCCCGAAGCGGTGCAGGAGCTCCTTGCTCGGCGTGCCCACGTTCAGCCGGTGCCGCACGCGCCCGCCCGGCAGGATGTCGAAGATCACCTCCGTCTGCTTGTTGATCGCCGGCGCGTCCATGAGCGGCGGGCAGAAGAGTGAACAGGAGCGAGCGGAAGGGAGTGGGGGCAAACCGACGGCCGGTTATCGCCCGTATCGTTCCTTTTTCTTTGCACGGGGCGAACTTGCCCTCCATCATGCTTACGACCGCTGCTCGTTTCTGTCCGTACACTCGGCAGTGGAGTGTGAAATTTTCGCTGATTCGAGAGTGTTCGTGAGTGTTCAGTGAACAACGAAGTAAGCGGTGAGTGAATGCCGCCTGACCTCCGACAAGTTCTTTTTCACGTGCACGAACAAGCGGGAAGCAGCACAAACAAGGGCGATCCATCACTCAGCATCGACGAAAGCCGGAAGCTGCCGCAGAGGACGAAAATCGATGGAAGGCCACTCGGATGCGGCGGATCTTCGTCCATCTGCTCGCTGATTAACAAGGCGATCCACTCCAATCTACCCGTCCGTTCCTTGTGTTTCCAAAGTCCGAACGCCGCGTGAACGACTGCCGAAATCCGATGGATAGCGCGGAGTTCGAGCCAAGGGTTTGTTCCCTCCGATTTGCGCCTCCGCTTCTTCGAAGAAGGCGGCCGCCCTGAAGCTCCGCTTTGTGTGAGTCCGTCCTTCTCTCCTTCCATTCCTACCCGGATTCTTTTAGCCGCGCCGCCTTCAGTCTGATGAAGATCGTGCGAGATGGTCGGCTGCGAACTGATTGCAGAGCCCGCACTTGACTCGAATTCTGCGGCCGACCGGCGGCCTTCCGTCGAACACGGCTTGTCCAGCAGAAGTCGCCGGAAGTGAGTTCTCCTTATTGTATTCCGTTTGATTGTTCCTGTTCAGGTAGCAGATGGTCGGTAGCCGAATGAACCGCTCGGACGCGAAGCTGGCCGACGCGACGGAAAGAAGCGGCGATCCCTCGTTCGAAGTAAGATCCTCGACGACTCTCCTCTTGCTCCCGTTTCGGTTGTCATGCCCCTCATTTCTATCCAGTATTAAACTTCTCGATTGAGTGGAAGTGTTTGTGAACGAGTCGCTTGCGGTTGTTTGCCAACTCCCCTATGTTCCTCTTCGTTTTGCTCGAGCATCTCCGTTCATCCGCTCTACTCATGGACTGTGCGAGTTCCGAGCAAAACTTTCGTACTCGCCGTCCGGTCGAGCGACTCGTGCGGTCGGCCTTTCTTTCCTCTCGTTCGCTTTCCATTGATTGGCGGGGTTCCTTTGGGTTGAGATCGCCTGTCAAAGGAAGGAAGGCCACTCGCTCTCCATCCCTTCACCCACTCCGTGTTCTTCCCCACGCTCCTCCCGACCGCTCGTACTCATCTGCTTGTTGATTTCAGATCTCCGTCCTCTGGTCCGAAATGCGCGGCCACTCGCAGCCGCTGGGCGGCCTCTCGAAGGAGGAGGACTTCTTTAAGACCCCGGTCGTCCGCACGGCGCCGCGATTCAACGGAACGCCCGTCCCCGAGGATCTCTTCGCGCCGCCGCCCGCTGTCGTCCGCCAGCGCGCCCACTCGGCGGCGTCCATCGCCCGCCGCGGCCGCTTCTCCTACGAGCCGATCGGCGAGTCCTCCTTCAGCGGTCGTGAGCAGTTCGATCTCGGGGCTCCCAATTCCTCGAGCAACGGCGGTGAGTCCCTTTCTGCCCGCTGTGTCCACACTTCCGTCTGCAGGACGCGCGTTCGGCTCGAACTTCGCCGCGGAGTTCGGAGGACGCAGCGGGAGCACGGCGAGTGCGGCGCGCACGACTCGCGGCGGCCTGAAGCGCGGGCAGCTGGCGGCCATCCGCGAAGACGCGCCGGCCGCCCGCCCGACCGTCGGCCCGCGCGGCACGAACCGCGACCTCCGCCTGCGGCCGGCAAGTCGCCCGCCCGTCCGCCCACTCACCCGCCCGCTTGCAGGCTTTCCGCCGCCTGTCCCCCGGCCTGGGGATGATCGCCGTCGAGCGCGTCGCCCCCCGCGCGTTCTCCGGCGGCCCGCCCACCGTTCGGGACCTCGAGGCGCTCGTCGTGGCCGGCGGCCTCGGACGCGTCGACCGCTCGGGCGCCCAACAGCCGCCGCTCTACCACGTGGGCGATCGGGTCGTTCTGCCGCGCACTTCGGGCATCTCCTACACGGAGAACGGACGGGAAATCGAGCTGTTCCACGAATCGGAGATCGTCGCCAAGATCGAGTGAAGTCGCTTTGTTTCGTTTTGTGCTCACTGACTGTCGCGGCCGCTTTGTTCCCTGTTCTTTCTCCGGCCAACCAATAAACTTTCCCGCAATCCTCTTCGTTGGAAGAACGAAGAGGTCAACAGAATGCGGCAGACGCGAGGCTCCACGTGGTCTAGAAGAAGAACGTGGGTGGAGAAGGGAGTGTACTGCTAGCAGCCTGGTATGCCGAGTGCAAGCATTTGGAACAAGAGAAGACGACCGGCCATCAAGAGCAGAATGTCTCCTAGTTGTAAACTCGCATCTTCCGCTCTTTCTTCGTGCGGAAGTCCTTCCGCTCTTGCATTCACTACCCGCTTCTTAATGCGATTACTCGTCCAACAAAAGGTTTATTCGCAAAACGTGGCGCTCACAGGCGGCAGTGGATCCCGCCCACGACCAGGTGAGTCTCCCCTGCAAGAGGATCAGCGGAAGAATCGACCGCACTCACCGGAGACGAAGGAGGAGTCGTCGCTGGCCAAGTAGGCGGCGGCGGCGGCGACCTCCTCGGGCTCGGCGATGCGCGGCAGGAGCCACACGCGCTCGCGGTGGACGACGGCGTGCTTCTCGTGGTCGGCGCGGTAGAGGACGCCGGCCATGCGCGTGCGGGTGGTGGCCGGCGCGAGGCAGTTGACGCGCACGCCGCGCGGGCCGAGCTCGCGCGAGAGGGCGGCTGATCCGACCTGACCGCAGCCCTGTTCTGTGCGCTCCCGAGTGGATTGTTTCCTGCCGCCTCTGTCTCGGGCATTCCGCCCGCTTGGTGCCGTCCGTCTCTACCCGACCGCCTTTAATCATCACTTCCTTCCTTCCCGTCCGATCCGACTGTCGCCGATCGCCTCTCCGGGAATAAACTCAATCGCCCTTTCGTCTTCCTCCCTCGGCTCCACTGATCGACCACGAGGTCCGATCATTGGCGACCCAGAGACCGATCTAATCGAATCTCAACAAGGAGCCCGCAGGAGAACCAAAGGTGAAAGTTTGCCCGATTTTTCTTGTTTGCTGTCGTTGAATTACAGGCAAAATGGAGAGAGAGGCCTTCAGTCAGCCCCACGCACAGGGGACGATCACCCGCGCGGTTGCCGAGATCGACAAAACGCTCGTCGAGCTCAAGAAACTCGACTTCAACAACTCCTCGCCGGCGAATGTCGGTAAGTTGAAGGATTTCAGAGCGAAGCTCGCCACGAAGATCGCCGTCGTCGAGAAGCACGAGGCGAGGTGGCTGGCGTACGGAGATCAGCCCGCCCTCGACAAGTACCGCGAGGCGACGTGCGACTACGCGGACGCCGTGGATCAAGCGGACGCCCAAGTCCGGCTGATCGCGGACGCCCTCTCCACGCAGCAGACGCCCGCGCCGTTCATTCCGACCGGAGCGACGGGCACAGGCGCGCAGCACATCGCCGCCATTCTCGCGCAGATCCAGCAGCGGATCGCGACCTTCGTGTACCGCCCCGAGCGGGATCAGACGTTCGAGGTTTGGTTTCAGCGATTCCAGGGCACGATCGAGGACAAAGCCGTCGGACCAGAGGGCCACCGATCGCTCCTGCTGGCCGCCCTCGGAGGGGAGGAGTTCGCCCGTCTGCAGTCCGCAGTCGCCCCGAACATCCCGTCCGCGATGCCGTACGAAAATCTGGTCAAGTCCCTCCTCTCCCAATTCCCCGCTACTCGTTCGATCTTTCAGCGGCGGATGGACGCCCTTTCGATGACCCACGAGGCCGGAGAATCGGTGCGCGAGTACGGCGAGCGCCTGAACGCCGCCTTCTCCCGCGCCAAGTGGAAGGACATGGAGCCCGCGCACGTCCAGGCCCTCCTCTTCGCCGTCGGTCTCAAGCGGCCGGAGGACCGCAAGATCCAGGAGGCCGCCCTCTCGATCATCGAGGAGAAGGAGGGAGCGGCGACCATGGAGCAGCTGCTCGAGAAATGCGAGCGCGTGCTCGCCGTCGCCAAGGACCGCGCCCGCGCCGCTGGCAAGAGCGGCCCCGCGGAGATTCTCGGCGTCCACTCCCCGACTGACCGCTCCCGATTGCAGAAGCAAGGAGCGAAGGATCGCGGCCGCTCCCGCACGCTCGGCCGCAAGGATCCCGGCCGCCGCGACGACTCGCGGACCGCCCGTCAGTGCTGGAGATGTGGCCACCGCGACCACCACCCGAACGACTGTAAGTTCAAGGAGGCCGCGTGTTTCAGATGCAAAAAATTGGTCATCTCGCCCCGCAGTGCGACCGCCACGAGCGGATCGCCCTCGTCTCCATCAGCACCGTCGACGGAGAGGTCGACCATCGCCTCTCGCTGCCGATGGAGGTCAACGGCCAGCCGCTCACCCTCCTGCTCGACTCCGGAGCGACCGTCAACGCGCTCGGCCTCGCCGAGTGGCAGGCGATCGGGACTCCCGATCTGGACGACGCCCGCACCCGAGTGACCGCCGCGAACGGGAAGGACATCGAAGTGGCCGGCAGCTTCCACGCGGAAGTCCGATGGAAGGGCCGCCGATCGATCGAGCGCTTCCTCGTCCTCCACCGTCCGGAGACGGCGCTCATCGGAGTCCATCTGATGCGGAAGTGGACGTTCCTCTCCGTCCCGACCGAGCCGCCCGCCCGACTGCCGTCAAAGCACGTCGAATGGCGAACGCCGCTCGAGAGTGTGAAACTCGTGGACCGACTGGACGTGCCCGTCGACCGAGGAGTCGACCGGAAGAACTACCGGATGTCCATCCGAAGCGTCGACTCGAAGGACCGCAAGAAGAAGCGGGTTCCCTGCAGCGAGCGACGAGCCCCCGCCGACTCCGAGCGAGTCGAAGTGATCGGCCTGATCAACGCCGAAGACCCGCACATCGACGGGACGCGGAACTCGAACGGCAAGTTTCCGCAGCCGCCCCCGCGGGGGCGCGGCAATCGTTCGTTTCAGGCAGTGATGCGAGCCGAGCGCAAGAAGAAGCCGCCGCATCTGCCGCCCCCGACTGCCGAGTCGGACAAGAGCGAGATCATCGGGCTGATCGAGAGCGAGGACAACGTGGAAGTGGAGGACCCGCTGGACCAAAAGGAAGTTTGGCTCCAAGAGAGCGACCTCCCGACGCGCATCCAAGTGTCTACTTGCAGAGATCCCACGCTCCAAGCCGTCAGCCACCGCATCCGCAAGGGCTGGAAGCGAGCGGACGGGCAGGACGCCCTCCTCGCGCCCTTCGCCGCCTGCCGCCGGGACCTCCGGGTGGCCAAAGGAGTGATCCTCTTCCGCGGACGGCCGGTGGTCCCCGAAGACCTCCGCCCGCTCGCGCTCCGCATGCTCCACGATGGGCATCCGGGCGCGACGAAGATGAAGCTCCTCGCCCGTCGCCACTTCTTCTGGCCGGGCATCGGCCGCGCGATCGAGTCGAAGGCAAACGAGTGCCCCGACTGCGCGCTGAACGCCGCCACGCCACGCAAGATCCCGCTCGCCTCGTGGCCCGAGCCCAAGCACGTGTGGGACCGCGTGCACATCGACTTCGGCGGACCCATCGGACGAGAATGGATTCTCGTGGTCATCGACGCCAAGTCCAACTTCATCATCGCGAAACGACTTCGAAGCACGACGGCCGACCGCACAATCGCCGTCCTCAAGGACATCTTCAATCAGTTCGGCTGCCCAAAGACTCTCGTCTCCGACAACGGCCCTCAGCTCTCTTCCTCCCTGTTCGCTTCCTTCTGTTCCTCCCACTCCATCACGCATTTGTTTTCTCCCCCTATCATCCGCAGTCCAATGGGGTCGCTGAGAAGGCCGTGGGGATCGTGAAATCCCTCGTCCTGAAGGAGGGGAAGGGCCTGCAGGCGTTGAGTCGAGTCCTCGGCGTGCACAACCGCCTTCCGTCCGCCGCCCTCCCGAACTCCGCCTCGCCCGCCGAGATCTTCTTCGGACGCCCGATCCGAAGCCCGCTGGACGTCTTCCAGCCGTCGGATGTCTCCATCCCCGACAAGAAGCCGTCGGATGCCACCATCCCCAACGAGAAGCCGCCGGACGCCTCCATTCCCGACGCAAACCCGCCGAGCGAGAGCCCCGCCGCCGCGAAGTTCCGCCGCCACGCCGCTCGCCGCCGCCGTCTCCAAGTGGGAGACCGAGTGCTCTTCCAAGACCAGCCGAACGTCCGCACTCAAGGCCGCATCTCGAAGTTCATCGGCCGCGCCCTCGTCCTGATCGACGTCCCCGATCGAGGACCCGCCCGTCGCCATCGGAATCAAATCGTCCGAGTGCTCCGCGACGCCCACAACCCGACCGACTCGCACCTGGGCCCCGACCATCCGGAAGGAGCCGAGGATTGAAGATCGATCCGCCTGAAGCTCCCCTGAGGACTCTTCTGTCTATCCCCCATTCCCCCAATAGTCCTCTCCGTCGCCTTCAGCGATCAGTTGTCTCTTCGCCTATTCCCCCTCGTACTCCTCGTCCCGTCCTTCCGTAATTTATTCTTTTGTTCCCCCTCGTAGTACTCCACTCTTTTGTGTTGGGGAAGGGATGATCCGACCTGACCGCAGCCCTGTTCTGTGCGCTCCCGAGTGGATTGTTTCCTGCCGCCTCTGTCTCGGGCATTCCGCCCGCTTGGTGCCGTCCGTCTCTACCCGACCGCCTTTAATCATCACTTCCTTCCTTCCCGTCCGATCCGACTGTCGCCGATCGCCTCTCCGGGAATAAACTCAATCGCCCTTTCGTCTTCCTCCCTCGGCTCCACTGATCGACCACGAGGTCCGATCAGCGGCCGTCAGCGAGAGCAACGCCGCCTTCACGGCGCCGTACGCGAGGATGCCGCGCGTGGGGAAGAAGGCGGCCACCGTCGAGTTGAACACCACCGCCGCCCCGCGCGGCATGTGCGGCACGGCGAGCTGCGTGAGGAAGAAGGCGGACGAGACGTTCGTGTCCACGAGCTTGTCCAGCATCCCGCCGCTCACCTCCAGGATGTCGCCCATCGCCGGGTTCACGCCCGCGTTGTGGAAGAGGACGTCGATGCGGCCGAAGGCGCGGACGGCGCACTCGACGAGCGCCCGCCGATCCGCCGCCCGGCCCACCTGAACGCGGGGATCAATCGGCTGAAGACGGCACTCACGTGACACACGCAGCCGACCACGTCCGCCGGCCGCAGTCCCGAGTGGAGCAGCTCGCCGACCGCGCGGTCCACGTTCGCCCGCTTCCGACTGCTCACCACCAGCCGCGCGCCCTCGTGTCCGAACCGCTCGGCCACCGCCAACCCGATCCTGCAATCGATTGGGGAGTGGGGCGACGGATCCCCACCGCTCACCCGCTCGTCCCGCCGCTCACCACCGCCACCTTGCCGGCCAGCCGGAAGGAGCGGTACTGTGAGAAGAGACCACCGGCCGATGCTCTTCGGCCATCTCGGTGGGGAGAACACTGTAATCGGGCGGTTAATTCAATCAGAACAGCGGCCGTTTTTTACTGTCTACCGGGCGGGAGGGAGCGGAGGGCAGACGGCGAGCACTCACCGCCCGTTTTTCTTCCGCTTCCCCGATTTTCCGCCCCGCCGCCCACGACTCACTCCAATCAGTGAGGAAACTCTAAAAGCTCCGGTTCTTTCCTTCTTGTGAGTACACGAGTGATTTTTCTTGGTCAGAAGAGGTTGCCACACAAAGTGGAGAACGCATGAAAGAAGTGCTGTCCGTCGAGCGGCTTCTTCCCCCCCAACTCTTCATTCAACTGCCGATTTTCTCGTTTATTCGAGCGGTGAGCACATAGCAATGAATAGAAGTCGAATCGCCTCTCCCCGTCCTTCAGAACTTGGCGATCTTCTCGAGGTGTTCGCGGAGCAACTCCTCGTCTTTGAGCTCAATCCTTCCGAGAACGAAGACGGCGGTCGCCCACAGTCGGAAGTGTTCTGGAAGCAACAGAGGGCTTCCGATAGGAAGAGGAAACTCACCGGTTGTCGGTCTCCCGCCGCCCGTCTTGCTGTGTGCATCTCTTCTCAACCTCAGGCGGTCTGCAAGCAGAGGGATCAGTCGGTTGATTGCTGGGAGAACTCACCGTTGGACGTCGCTTGGTTCAGGTCGACCACGATGTTTGCAGCTGAAAGGAGAGTTGAGTGGAACGGGGCCGAGCAGAAGACTCACGTGCTGATCGCAGCGAACGGGAGACCCGTCTTCCATTGGCGCTTGCTTGAACGCGTTGTGGAGGACCCCACCAACGCGTGATCTCCCGTGATTCACGAGCTGCTCGGCTGAAAGAGCAAGGAGATCAACGTGCTTCTGCCTCTCCACACTCACCGGCAGCACGAGTGCCCTCCCGCTCGTCGCCGGGAGAATCCGAAAAGGCGAACGGTGCGGGCAGCAGAGAATTCCGTAGAGTGCTTGCCGTTGAAGTCCTCTATCGTTCCCAAGGATGCTCGGGCTTCTGGCGACCGGAATGGAGAGCTGCTCGCCGCTCATCCAACTGAAACGAGAAGGGGCGGAATGGAGCGTGGGCAGAAAACTCACGCCGTTCTCCCGTGGGTGCTTGCTCGGCGATGTCTTTGAGGAGCGCAGAAGCGTCGATGCGTAGCGGGCCCCGGGCAAGACCCATCGGAACTTTGTGCTCGTGGGTCGCTCGCCTTTAGCATCACCCTCGACACGCCCGTTCTTGCGGTCGGCTGCTTTTCTGCCTCACTGAACAGACGGACGGATCACTCGGCCTCCGTGCAGCTGCAAGCCTCAGCAGTTGCAAGGACCCCCGCACACACAGAAGAGGCTGGAAGGACGAGGAGTCAACGGAAGTCGACCAAGAACTCACCTGTTCTTGCTCATTTCCAATTCGCAGTCGATCGGTCGAGCCGGAGAGTGTAGTGGCCATGGTTCAGTGCGGGGAGTTGACCTTCGAAGCGGCCGTGTAGCCGGCCGGGAGCGAAGGGGAGGAACAGCGGGCGTGTCGTCTGCTTGTGAGTGGTCTCACACGAAGAATCATCGGCCTGCAAACAAGAGTGGACGAAGAACGGGGCATCAAGGACAAACCTTTCCTCCGCCCTCCGATCGACAGTTGGACGCAGAGCAGGTGGTTGTTTGGGAACAGAAGGCGGGCGGGGTCGTCCAGTCGGAGATCGGCCCCAAACTCACGAGAAGATCGGCGGATTTCGCCCTCCAGTGGGCGGCGGAGGAGAGCGCCCGACCGCCCTCCCCGACTGCTCGGCGCCCTGAATGAGCGATTCGCCGACCGCCCGCTCGCAACCAACGAGGGGGCAGTTTCGAGTTGTTTGTTCGCCGACGATCCGGAAGATTCTTTGCAGAGGTGGTAGTAGGTGCAATCCGACGGCACACGACCGAAGCGACAAGGAAGCAGAAAATTTCTTGAATACACACTAGCCAAAATAAACCAATTCGAGCGGTAGATGAAAGAACGACTATGAGAACGAAAAACTTCTGACCGCCCTCCAGCTGTCGACAGCAAGCCGAATTGTTTGCCGAATCACACCAATTCGCATTGCCGCGACTGTTGGTGAACGGAGAAGATCGGGCAGGGGATAGAACGAACAAGCGAGATCGACCGAGACATCGAATGCGGGGACGATCGGCCGGCTGATGGCCGCCGCCTCGTGTTGTAAACAACAGGAAGAAGGCCGTCTATTCGCCATCCTCTCGAGTGGCGGGTAAATCGGAAGTGACTCATCCGCTGCCTCTTCAACGGGCGGCGGTTCACGAGAACCAACGGCTTCCAATCGAAGCCGATTGCTGATCGAGCAAGAAGCAAAACGGAACTTCTTTCGTTCGCACCAACCCGCAACACGCAAGCGGGACTCCTCATTTATTTCATCACAACGACAAAGCAACAACAGACGAACACAATTCAACAATTAACCGAGAACAAAGAACAATTCCCTCGGACTACTGGAGGATGGGGCCGCCGTGGACGTAGGGGCCCTGATGCCACCAGCCGGTGTGGAAGAACTCGACCTTGACGACGTTCGTGGGGCCGTTGCCGTTCACGAGCTGCTCGTTGCCGAACAGGGGCAGCGCCTTCAGGTCCATGGCCCGGCAGAGCTGCAGCGGGACGCCCACCGCCCGGAACATGCACACCTTCGGGGCCTGAACGGAGCAGAGGAATGAGCGGAGAGGGAGGACTCACACCCGGATTGTCGAACTTGAACGCGTCCGTCGCGTACACTTGCAGCGGGACGAAGTTGGGCGGCTGGAACGTCTCGTAGGTCTCCTCTTGGTCTGCGGGGAAGACTGCACTCGTTGTGGTGGGGGAACTCACGATACAGCTGGTGGAGCATGGCCTCGACGACGCGCACGGGGTACTCGAAGCGGAAGTCGTCCGTCTTGAAGGGCGTCAGGTCCAGCATGCTCGGCCGCCCGTCCACCAGCCAGTGCACCGCCCCGATGTCCAGCTTGAAGCTCACACGCATGGCTGCAACGGGCGGGAGTGAGCGAAAGGCGAAAGGGGAGGACGAACGCTTGAAGCAGGCGAAGAACTCGGGCACCGAGATGCAGCACTTGTCCAGGGCGCCGGCCAGCACGGGCATCAGGTAGGGCCCGTCGCGGAACACCCAGAAGCCGTTCTCGTGCTCTGCAAACGACGATCAACAGAAGAAGGAAGGAAGGAGGACTCACTGCGGATCTGCACGCCCGAGCCGCCCGCCGCCTCGTTCACGATCGTCACGAGCATGTCGTTGGGGAACACCTCGGCGAACATGTTGACCTTCGCCGTCGGCATCCCGTCGAACATCGGCCACGCGAAAAAGTCGACCAGCTCGCGAACCTCGGCGTACATGGCGGCTGGTTGGCTGCAAGAGCGGGCAGTCGGGAGGCCGTCGTAGGGATCACACCGGGAGCTTGCATTTTAGATGGAAACAGCCAGGAATAGTGGGGACTTTTTCTCGAATTTCGGGCGAGAAACGAGCGGATAGCGGGCGGGCGAGCGAGAGGGGCGTTCTGGGTGGTCCCCTTCGCGCTTCCCGCGCGAGACTCGTCGCTGCTGTCAAGTAGGTTGGATTTTGATAGAACTTCAATTTAATCGATTTAAACACGGTTGGATTAAATTAAAGCTCGATCAAAATCCGAAATGTTGCAGTCGAACGGAGGAAGGAGGGGACTCCCGAGAGATAGAGAGCATGTCGAAGTGATCACAAGGCATGGATGCAGTCAGAATCAAGACAGCGGCAAGAGAGGAATCAGATGAAGTCTGCAACCGACGCTTCCGCCCGACCGGAACGACTGCCGACCGGCGGCGGGCGTCCGGCCGAAATTCGGGCGGGAGTCTTCCGTGTTTGGAGCGGAGTTTCGGCGAGGCGGAGTGGAGGCGTTCGTCGTTTCAAACGTGGGCTTCATCGCTTTGTCACTGCTCAAAGAGCGGCTGAAGGACCGCTCTGCAGACAGCACAGAAGTTGGAAGCGGGCGAGAGAAGCAGCAGATCCCCGGGTTATTCACGACCACGTTCTCATTTGCGTGGTGCCGAAAGTGCGCAACCGGCGGGCAGAAAAAGCGGAAGGAAGCGGCCGGGCGATCAGTTCGCCCTCCTGCCCGCCACCGGTGCGGTCGCTCTTGCGCTCGCTCCCACTCATTCCGCCTCGTCGTTTTCGGAGAGATCGGTCGGTCAATGCGGATCTCGGACGCGATCTTCGCTGTGAGCTCATCTCCTGCTCCTTTCGAATGATCACTCTCCTTCCGGCCGCCCAGATCGATGGACATGCTCCGCGACGATCGTCTGTGCGCCGCCGGTTGCAGTTGACTCTGCTGGGATCCTTTCGTTTGCTTTCGGGCAAGGACCGCGCGGTAAGGACCGTCTGCCTTCTCTCTACGCTAATCTTGATGCTTCCGGTCAAATGCTATGCGATCGGATGAAGGAAGACGGCGCTTTGTGGAGCTGCCAATGGGTAAACTGCACGTGCGGGGTCGACCGCCTCATCGCCGTCGATCGTGAGTTCACTCCGCCTCGGCCAGCGTCTGACCGCCCTCGTTGCAGATTCGTGGAACGGCGTCCACTGCCCCCTTCGGGCTCGAGGATCCAGTGCGAGTACGACAACGACGGCTTCACAAGTTCTTTCTGCGGTGAGCGCTGTCTTCGAAAAGCAAAGAATGATCGCGTTCTTCCAGGCATTCTCCGCAACATTCCGTCGACGATCCCTTGAGAGCTGCGGTCGGACTGCGGACGTCGATGGCTGCAAACCCCAAGACGAGAGAAGCCGAGGGGAGTGAGCGGTTGGATTGCACAACGCGCGAAAAAGCAGCCCTGTCGATGTTGCGAGCGACGAGAGCGACGACGAGCAAGTCCCTCCTCATCGGCACACCGCCCGCGTTCGGCCGTCGGGCAACTCGGGCAGTGGGAGGACCGCAACTCGCAGAACTCAAGGCGGCTTCATCGGTGAACTCTCGCTCCTCTTCTGTCCCTCACACTTCATGCAGGCGGGCTCCTTCCGCTCGCTTTTTGTTCGTGGGCGCGATCATCGGGAAGATCGACAAGTCGGCCAACGAACAAACGGTGAGACGCCCGCTTCTTTTCTTTGTTCGCTTACTGTCCCCTGGTTTCAGGTCTCCCTGCGAATTCGATTCTCGTGCGAGTCGAACTGATGAACGCGTGGGCAAGTTATGAGAAGCGGCGGAGGCAGAGAGGTGCGGAGGTTGCGGTACGACTGCCGTCTCCTACCAGCTGCACGATTTTCTTCGGGCCGGCGGTGAGTGCCGAGAAGAGGGGACGTTCACCAGCTTCCTTTCAGGCCGCCCCGCGTTCCGAACACTCCGTCGACGATCCCTGTGCGCAAAACAGCGATCGGTGAGTGCATCAACCGGAAGACCCCGGTTTACCGCTTCTTTTCAGCCCCATTGGAAGGGGAAGTGGGAGCGAACGTTCCGCGACCGCCCAAGACGCCGTCCGCTCGATGAATCTCCTCTACTTGCGGTGTTCTTGCAGTTCGTGAATCAAAATCTTCCATGGAATAAAAGTCGGTGCGAATTGGTGGGACTGCGAAAAGAAATCACAAGAACGAGCCTCGACCAACAAATCCGGCAGATCTTTGATTCTCATCGGAACGAAACGAGTGGAAGTCGTTTTGGAAGAACGCAAGAAGAAGAACGGCCATCTGCTCGACAAAGATCGCGCCGAGAAAGCGGGAAGGTGTCTCGGGGGCGGGCCACACGCCGAACGGCGCCGTTCGCTTCGGATTCGAGCAGGACGCCTGCTTTACGATAACGTTGCGGACCGCCGCTCATTGTGAGAGGTGGTTGCTCTTCCAACAAGAAAAGGAAACGCGTCGTCCTGCAGATTGATCGAAGAAATGCAGAGGTGTGCAGATGTGGGCGAACCGCATTCCAAACGGGCACTCGACCGACTCGTCCGCCCGCTCCTGCAAGCAGACGGACGAACGACGATCCGGCGGCGATCTCAGCGGCCGCCTGCGGGCACTCCTTCGAAGTTCGCTTGCCGACGACGCGGAAGCGGGACGTGGAGTTCCCGTTGGCATCCGGTTCCCCTCGAACTGCAAGCCGCGAGTTGCACACGACGGCCACCGGAGTCATCGACCGACTTCCGATCTTCCGAACTCTCCTTTTTTATTCAAACAGCGAATGCAATGGACAGAAGGAGAAAATGCGGATGTTCCTCGCCCGAGCGTCGTTTAGAGTTGTCTCGATCTTCACGCGCTGCTCCCAGTTTCGGTGGGCACGAGGTGGCAGACAAGCAGCGTCCTGGAAGCAAGAGCAGACTTCAGAAGAAAGAAGGAGACTTACACTGCTTGCTGGTGTTTCCGGGCCGCCTTTCCAAGTCGAATGGGCGGACATCCGCCGGCAGAGTGGGCTTGGCTCTCGGACTTCAGTCAGTTCGCAATGATCGGCAGGGATCCTGCAATTCGAGGGAGTCCGTAGATTATTGAGAGGAACACTTACGAGGCGGCAAACAGGAGGCGCTTGGTTCAGGTCGACCACGATGTTCGCCGCTGAAAAAGAGGGAATGTGTGGATTAGGGCGGGTGGAAGACTCACGAGCTGATCGCTGTCGGTCGGATAGCAGAACCGACGCTTGTTTGTGATCGTAGTAGAGGACCTCAAGGGACGAATCTGAAGGAGGGCAGTGGAGAGATGGTGGACACTCGGCATTCCGCGGACTCACCAGTGCGGACTCCCGCTCGTCGAGAACAGCTTGTGGATCTCGATCGTTGCTTTCCACATCCTTCAGTTGCGGGAGCTGAAGAGGAAGGCGGTGAGTGGAGAAACCCGTCACCGCACACCTCCGACCTGCCCGCGGGGGAGAATCCGAAGGGACGAACTGTGCGGGGGACCGAACGGCTGCTTGACGCCCGGCTCGATGCTCGCTCACAACTGGGCTCGGCCGCCCGTTCGAAAGAAGACGACGTTTCGTGCCGGAAGTGAGCGAGACGCTTCGCAGTTGTCCCCAATCGATCTGAAGAGGAGGGGATGAGAGGAGAGAAGGCGGGAAGCAAACCTCACGCGTTGTCCAACGCCGCCTGATTGCAGTCAAAGTGGAAGATTGCAGACGAAGAGGAGTGGGCAGTAGCGGGTGGCCCACTCCTTCTGATCCACGCTCACCAGCAGCGAACGCATCGAGAGCTTGCGAACTCGCTCGTCCGTTCGTCGCACCGCTCAACCGCCGACCGCTCGTCGCTGAAAGAACACGCGACCATTGGGGCAAGTAGAAGACGAGGAACTGACCGGCGACTTCAAACAGATTTGAACGGCCAAGCGCGTCGCCAAATTGCCCGTCCGTTTCTCCTGCGTGCACAAGACACGTCGACCTCGGCTGAAAGAAGCACGGTGGCTTCCGTTCGCTGTCGAGAACTCACCGTCAAACAGCAGGTAGAGAATCCGAAGAGACGAACGGCAAGAAACGCGGAAATCTCACCGGTCGACGAGCGGAATGGCCGATCGACCGGGCGAGCGGCGGGAGTGCGGAATGGGCGGCCGGGGGCGCGCCGCTGCCGAGTGGATTGCGCAGTCGACGAAGCGGGCGCTGATTAACCCGCACAAATCTATGAAGTGCGCAACCGCTTAAGAAGACTGCTCGAATAGCAGTGAATCGCGCCGGATGACGTGAGGTCGCCGTGATCGGAAGTGTCCCTTTTTTCTGATGACTCACTCGGTCTCCGCCCGCTGGAGGACGGCCGGAAGTGTCGCCTTCAGCTCGTCGAAATGCGGTCGGAGACTCGTGATCGTTCGAACGAACAGAAAATTCTCGTCGCTGATCGCGATCTCCGCCCGGCCGCCACTCGCCCGGCCGCATCGTTCGGTCGTCTGCCGTCTCGCTTTGAAGAATTCCATCGTTTCTACCGCTCTCGGACGGCCTTGTTCTATCGACTACCGGGTGCACGTCAGTTTTCTTCCGACTTGACGTGAGCCGGCGGTCGAAAGAAGAGGAATTCGGCCGACATTCGTGGCTATTTTGTTCATTCTGCTTTACATGAGGAATCGGGCGGGAAGAAATGATATTCGAGGGAGTGCACGGGGACGCACAAGTGATGGCCGTTCAGTCAGCAGTGGTCGCGAGTGCGGACGAAGAGCGGGCGGAAGGCGAGCGGCTGCGAGTTGACGGCGTCCACGCGCTGCGCGGAGACGTCCAGCCGGTAGGTGGTGGCCGGCTGCAGGCCGCGCAGCGTCGTCTGCAGCGGCGGGCCGGCGAGGGCGGACGGGAAGCGCGGCCCGCCCACGGGCTCCGACTCGTTCGCGTGCAGGCAGACCGCCGTCCGCCCCACCGGCATCTCCGCCCAGCACATGGCCGTCCGCTCGCGCACCAGCTCGGCGAAGTAGTCGGGGCGCGTCTCGTGAAACGAAGCCATGATCAGCCTTCACTCGGCCCACTTATCTTCCGGTGCACGCAGTAGCGCACGTTCCGGTCGTCCTCCGCTCGCAGCCACCGCAGCACCACCGAGTCGCAGCCCCGCGCCACCGCCCGAATGCTGCGGTCGTCCGGTAGCTGCGCGAACGGCGTCCGCTCCCAATTTGCACTCGCGTAGATCCAATAGTCCACGGGCGCCCGCTCGTCGTCGTTGATCACACTCACGCGCAGTCGGTCGCCTTTCGCCCGCACGATCGCGAACTGCCGCAAACCCACAAAGTCGTCGGTGCGCTGCAGGAGGGCGTCGTTCTTGTATAGTGCCACCCGCACGTAGCCGTTGCACGCGTGCACAATTAGAAGCAACTGAATGGAAGATTTGAGTATTCTTTGTTGCTACTCGGAGTCACCTTTCCGTCCGCCGTCGCCTTCTCGGCTTCCACGTACTTGTAGTCGTTGGCCTGTCCTTTGGGGCCGCTCACCGTGTGCTTCATGAGCACGCCGTCCTCCATCTCGTGGATCTAAGCAGAAGTTCCTTGAGGCTGTAGTCGAGAGCTCACCGTTCCCGCCAAACTCATGTCGCTTTCTGCCGAATGGGCGGCGGGGAGCGTGGAAGCGGGAGTGGCCGTTCGGAATTCCACCGGGTGGAAGGCCGAACTGCCGCCACTCTGTTGATTGTGCAGGTGGACGGTCGCGTAGTACCGCTGGCCGGGACTAACAAAACAAATTTACGTGAGAACTTAAGGACGAACACAAACCGAAGACCTTGAATGCGCATTTTCGTTTGCTTGGAGTCCACGCAATGGATCGAGTCGAGGTATTCGTTCTCTTCGCAGATCGCGTACTGTGGCTGTTCGTGCGAGATGAGGACGCAGTAACGATGCTTGGCAGCGTCTTTCGGCAGAGGTGCAGACATCCAACTCAGCTCCACTTCCGCCTTCAAGCATCGAATTGATTAAAGGAACAGAATGCATCGATCTACCATTCCGTCTTCTTCGTTCTCTCCCAACACGAAGCTGACGGTCGTGTTCTCGGGCAGGGCGGGGTAGACGGCGTCCAGTTCGGCCTTCGAGGTCGTTGCGAACACCTTGACGGACGTGTGGTGACTCGAAGAAACGTTCAAGACGACCCGATCTGAACACGGGGGATGAGAGCAGAAACAACCGGACGACCCCACCTCCTTCGATGGCACTTGCGTAGAACTCCATACGCTTCTCGTTTTCCTCACCCGCCAGCAGAACCAATCGCTCTCGTTGCTGTGGAGCCTCCGGGAGTTCAATCAGAGGTGGAATTCTCATGTGAAGAACGTGGCTCAAGTGCTCGGGCCGCGGGTGGACGTTCGGTTGAACGGCTGAAAACAACGTGAAATTTGGAGGAGCCGAAATTGCTCTGCACTCACCGAACTGATTGGGTATCCGAAGTTGCCAGTGGACGGGCTTCTGGCAGGGGGTGACTGTCAGGAAAAGAGGCTGATTGCGGGCGGGCATCCGCATCACGTAGAAGTGGTCGTCGTTGTTGCCGACCGACAGCGTGTGCTCCACGTTCAGCTTCAGGTTCTCGACGAACGGCGTGTCGGTGGGCAGACGGCGGACCTCGTCGTCCACATCGCTGCCCGATCCAAACGAAAAGAAGAGGAAGAAGAGAGGTGCCGTTGAGTAGTGCATAACTCCAAGCTGCAAGCGAGCACGATAAGAAGAATAATTCCTTACAAATTAAAACACGATAACACGACGTCATTCGACGCAACGGCAGGAATGTTCCGTTTAAAGCTTAGACATCTTTACTGAATGCACTTCATTACTCAATCTTCACGACTTCTATTTGGAGCAACAAACGACCATAATTGCATCCCAGTGTTCGGAAGGGAAGAAGCGAGGAACACGAATGAAGGTGTACGGTGCGGAAGGGAGGATGGGCGTGAGAACAAAAAAGAGCGAAGTTTGTTTGCGTTTTGTTCGATTCGAGCGGACGCCCGCCGGTCACACGAGATGCTTTTACTTCGGCGAATTTATCCCCCATTCCGCATGTCATTCCTTTCGTTCAGGCGACCAAATATCTCACGTATGATCGTTTGACAACAAGAGAACGCAACTGATCGTTCGTCAACGTGTACAAAATGAATCCTTAGCTTTGACTTGATAGCCGCAGTCAGAATAGAATCAAAGGACATTCGTGTTCGAACAAACACAACGGCGGGACGAAAAAGAGCGCGTTAGGTGGGAAAGAAGACTCGCGGAATGCACGGCGGAAATCTGAAGTTTCCGCCTGCTCGCCGAGAACACGAGAGTCGCGTGTGAAAAGGTCGTTGTCCGCGACGCCTAAACGATTCCCCACAAATTTCGTCCCGCGCTAACCGTCAGCGATTTGTAGTTGCAAATGGACGAGAGCATGCGGTCGGCGGATGCCCGCGGCATATTCGCCTCCCGCCTCTTTCCCGCCTTCTGCCTGTACTTTCGGGCCCGTCCGAAGAATCCCGCCGACTCTCACGCCGCTCGTTGCGGTCGGCGGAACACCGCCCAGTTTGACAAGTGGATGCGTGGGCCTCTTGGAAACGAGCGAACAGAAAATTCGCTAATGACAGGCGGTTGTCGTGGGATTGGAGCGAGCGTCTTCGGTTGAATTCGGGCATTTCGCAAAGATTTCAGCAAACGGCGGGACGAAATGAAACACTCGAGCGAGAACTCGGAAAAGAGGTCACGCTCGGCAACGAAAGGCGTTAATTTCCGCACCCTTCTCCGAGGGAGTCGGGCACAAGCGAGGACGGTACGAAGCAATCACGACAAACGCCCCCGATGGCCGCTCGTCTTCGAAAAGTTGCGGCTTGCGGGGAGGCGCCGGACGGAAAAAAGGTGCCGACGATTCCCGCGGGGATCCTCGAAACGGACAACAGAAGAGGGACGGGAAAACAAAATCCGAAGATACGAAAAATGCGCTTAAAGACAAAGATGAGCATTTCGAAGCACCAAAACAAACTTCTTCTCGCCGCCCCCCGTACGCAGTCCACATTCGGGCGGGAGTGTTCACGAGAAGAAATGGCCGAAAGTCACGAAAAGGTCGCCGGGCAGAGGTGCGGCCGTTCTGCTCACCTCCAATTGCACACGAATTGGAGGCCGCGAGGAATGCGGGGATGAAAGGAACGGAAGCAATTTGGGACAAACACGACGACTGGCCGCCGAGCAGTGGAAAACGTCAATGAAAGCTGCTCTCGAGTGTGTGGAGTTTGTTTGAATGACTTCGATATCCGCATTGACGGCCGCAACCCGAGCGAAACATTCCGCAAATTAAAATTTTCCCCTTTGGCGGGCATCAATTATTCGCGCGTGGAAGCGGGGATGTCAGACGAGCTCGCAAGTGATCACGATCGAAAACAAGGCCTACGGTAAAGCGGGAAGCAAGAACGCAAAGAGAAGAAGCGGAAGTTCAGCAATCAATTGGGGCCGATCGGACGAGGCGTGAATGACCCCCGTGCGGATTGGAGTTATTTACGGACCCGCTGCAAGCGGCTGCGGCCGACGAAATGAGCAAAAATCGCATCATTATTCACGGCTTTTTTCGTCCCTTCCGACCTCCTCGGGGCCCCGATGTCCGGCCGGCCGCTCCGATCGGGCACACGTGCGGTCGGGGCGGCTCACGTCATTGGATGCCGAGCATTCCTTTTGTTTTTGGATTTTGATCCTCGCGGCATTCCACGCTTTTCGGCCGCCGAAAATTGATTGTTTTCGTTCAAATCAACAAGGATTAATTGCTCCGACCGCTCGTGTCTTGTAGTTCATCGTTCAATTGTTCGAAAAGAACGGAAGACACTCGGGGGTTTATTCGACCTTTCTCTTCTGTTTTCCGTTCAGACAACGGCGAATCAAGCCGGCAACCAAAGCAACCACCAAAATGATCACCGCAATGAATGAGAGGAAAGCATCTAAACAGAAGTACTCGAATGTGCTCAAAGACGTTGACTGGAGTGTCAATTCGGGCATCCCGTCGAATTGGGCCGCGTACTCGACGGTCTTCACGAAAACGTCCGCCGGCTTGAAGGGCTGCGACACGAGCTTCTCCCGCAACTCCTTCGCATTGTGACGGACACTAAAGAACAAGCCATAAATGAAGAGAAGTGTGAGTAAAATGCGAACGTTTCGTCTTCCAACACCCGCCTGATTGCACTCGTCAAGCTGTGGACGGTCAGCGTCTTCCGATCGAGGGCCACGGCAATTCCTCGGCGTACGGCAGCGGCCGAGTTGTACGGACCGTCCGCCGAGAACGGGATTGCGACGAGGGGACGCCCGCAAAGGCGGCTTCGTTCAAACCGTTCAGCCCGACGTGCGAAATGAACGCCCGCGTCTTGGGGTGAGCTGAGATTAACCAACTGCCTGCTTGGAATAATCGTCTTCTCACCCAAGATTCCCTGCTGGTTGAGCCACGAGTAAATGCGAACATTCGGGTGTTGCTCTAACAGTTCCTTAGCTTTCGCGTCGTCCCCGATCGTCAGTTTGCACAAGAAGAGGTGGTCGGGGAATTGGGCGAAAGAATCGAGGATCACACGGAGCACGGGCGGCTTCGTGGCCAAATCGTCGAGAAGCGAGCCGAAGGACATCAGGACGACTCCTTTCTGCGACTCGTCGATCAACCGCTGGAGCTCCTGCATCACTTCGATGACCGCTTGTAAAGAACCAACAACTCACTTCATCCAACGGAGCGGGCGGCTTCAACGCGATCCCGCCGATGAATTTGAACTTCGCAGTCGTCGGGCGGACGAAATCCAGCTGCTCATTCGTGTTCACCCACACGTAGTCAACTTTTCGCATCAACTGGATGAGTGGAGGGAAATCGGCCGAGAGCTTCTCTTTGAAGACCTCGTCCTAAACAAACCGGGCGTTGATTGATTGAAAGGTAAAATAACCGTTGGAGCCATAAGCCGTGGAGCAATCGAGTACGAGTAACGCAAATGGAAATAAAGGTTCTGTGCTCGCTCGGAGAAGCCGGAGATCGGAGTGATTTGCGCCTGATTGCTGATCAATGCTAAACATGTCAAAAATAAATATACCCGCTTATTCACATATACCCGGAACGAAACTCGGAGGTGCGGGCAGGCCGTGGATAAAAGCCGTCTGTTCGCAGATCGGGATGGCGGACAGCTGGTGAGTGGAGCGAATGTTGAGCATTTCGAACAGCCCGAACGCGCAGCCGTCGTAGTACTCAGCCATTCCAACGGTGTACTCCCGACTCTTCAGGAACTCCAAGAATTGTTTGTCCTCGAGAACCCCCTCGCAGTGCAGACGGAAGGCTACGGAGAAGGCGGCGATGTTGCGCGGATTGCCGATGTCCATGTCTTCTTCAAACAGGTCGACTTTCATCGGTTGGAGGGCACGAGCGATCTCCCACATCTTCGAGCCCTCGTAGCGTATCACGTTGGCAAGTCTACTTCCGTTCGCTTTTTCCATGGGATTCCAAACAGGAATGATGAAGTCCTGAAATCTTCTTTACTTCCTTTGCACCAGCTTCTAGCCACCGACCACTTCATGTCCCGCTTCGACGAGGAGATCGGCTAGCCGGCCGTTGAAATTCAGGTGACTCAAGCCGACCGTTGGGCAGAAGATGACCACGCGGAAGGCCGAGATGCCCGTGATTAACGAGAGCAACAAGAAAAGAAGGCGAGACATGACTTATTGCTGATGATTTCTCGTGAGAACCCCGCTGATCGTTTGCCTTGGTTTACACTCGAGAAGGATGATTTCGGTTGAACGCGCGGGTGTAATGTTTGAGTTTTTGCTCGCGCATTCACGACGATTCATTGAGTGCTCCGTGATTGCTCATTCTTTCCAGATGTTGCAATTGGAATAGCGTCTTCGTTTATTCTTTGAACTAGTCGAGTACAAGTAGGAAACATGTGATGTCGATCACGCCTTTTGTTCCGCTTCTGCTGCCTTCGATTGAGCAGCGATGAGGGGACCGCCTTCTTCGTCTCGAACTGTCTTGCTTCCCTCGGTCTAAAGTTGCGAATTACCCCCAACCAACCGCTGACCACTTACTTTTGACGTCAGGAAGGTGAAAGCGGCGGGCTTATCAGTGGCAAAGAAGGCGAAGAAACAGTTGGACTGAAATCACTCGTTTCGATGCAATTAGTCCCGAATTTGCTTCTGCTTACGACAAACAGAGAGCCGGCGAGGAGAAGGAAGATGCTCCTCCATTGGGTCTTGTCCGTCTCGTCCTCCACGAAAATGGCCATCAGCGTGGGGCCCAAGAAGAGCGTGAGGCATTTGACGAACTGGATCATCGAGATGACGAACGAAGCGTGTTGTCGAGCGTGGAGAGCCGCACATTTGTAGAAAGCGCCTCCACCCGTCGAGAAGCTCATGTGAATGAGGGCGAAGAGGAGGACGATCAACGTCTTCTGTTCGTCGGGCACGAATCCAACGATCGCGTAGATGATCCCCGGCCCGAGAACGCAAATCGTGTTGAAGACGATCATCTTCGTTCGTTCGGGCAGACAGCGGAACTTGTCCGACGAGTAGCCGAAGAGGAACTTCAAGGGAATGTGGGTGATCGTCGGAAGACTTCCGATGATGCCCGTGTCCTCCACCGAGAAATTGAGGACGTATTTGAAGTACGAGGGCGCGTACATCAGCAGGAACATTCCGCTGAACAGATCCGCGAATGCATTCAGCCAGACGACCAGAATGACTGGAGAAGTGCAGATTTCCTGCAAGAACGAAAGGAAACCGGCAAATCGCAGTGAACTCACCTTGTAGAGCACAAATTTGTCCATTTGGACGTGACTCTTCGATTTGCCCCGGTTGATCTTCTCGAGCTCCACATTCGAAACGAAGCGCGTCCTCTGTGGGTGGTCGTCGTAGAGAAGAACCCACGCGCCGAAAAGCAGAACACAGACGACGGAGTGCCCGTAGAAGACGGCCGGCCAGCCGAATCGCGACTCGCAAACGACGCCCGAGATCGAATTCGTAAGGATCGACGAGAGGGGCGAATAGCAGGTGAGCACCGAAATAAACAAAGCATTTTGCTTCAGGGACGCCCATCTCGAGACGAGCATGCCCATGGCCGAGAAGTCAGCCGCATACGAGACGCCCTAACGATCAATTCATTAACAAAAGGGAAGGCGTGAGTGCTCACTTGAATCACTCGAAGGACCAGGAAGAAGTTGAAAGAAGTTCGAGCGGCCAGCGGGATCAAGACAGTGGAAAAGGCGGAGATCAACCCCGCAAAGAAGAGCGGCCAGCGAGCTCCGTACCGCGTGTAGAGCAGATTGAACGGAAGAGTCCCCAGCATCGAGCCGATCGCAACGGACCACATGAGGGCATTTTTGTGATACGAATTCCAGTTAAAGGTCAGGTAACCGTCGGCCGTCTACAATCTCTTTGCATGGAACTATTGAAAAGATGCGGTCGTTACCGTAGAGGAATTGGCCGTCAGGGGCGGCGACATGCAGATCAGAGTGAAGTTCAAGGCGAGCATGTTTGACGAGATCGCCGTCAAGCAAATCCATCCGAGCATCAGAATAAAATATCGCCATCTGTCTCCAAATATTAGTGGACCTTCCGCTCGCTTCACGTCCTCCATTTCGTCCAACAAGTGCGGAGGTACGCGGTGCAAAAACTTTCGCCTTTTTGAAGCGAACCGTCGGCGTCCCGCCGGAGATCACTGATCTTCGCGAAAAAGACGCCCGTCTGCCGCCGTTTGAGAAATTCGATTAAAAGGAAGAGCAAAAGAACAGAGCGTATGTGACAAGAATGATGATGCAAAGTGAGTTCGATTGATGTGCATGCACTCGTAGACGGTGTAGTCTCTGGCTTGCTCGTTTTGTCATCCCATGCTTGCAGTGAATCGAAGCCTTGTAGTGGCTATTACACGTGCATTTCATTTGCTATGCGCGAACACAAATGATTAGATAACAACAACGAGGCTTAAGGAACGTTGTCCAGCTGCTTGATCTTGTCGATGATCGGCTGATAGACGAGGGCGTTTGCCTCCAGCGCCCAGACGAAGTCCACGTGCGAGAAATCGTCGAGAATCACGTGCTCCATGATGTTCTTCGGTTGAATGTTCGGGATGAGGAAGTGCTCGATGTCCGAAGGATCGGCGAGAGTGTCCGCTTTGCTCGAGTATAAGTGCAGTTTGGCGCCTTGGATGCGCGAGAGGTCGTAGTCGGGCGGCACCGTCTGGCCGTAGTGCTGCCGGTTGTCCTTCGCGGAGCCGAAGTCGTACTTCTGCATCCGACCGCTGCAAAGACGCTTGGTAGTCGTCGTATAATAGGATCAGTCTTCCAACCTGATCACCATCTGAGTCCAGTGGAGAATGTTCTCAGTCGAGGTTCCCGCCGGCGCATGAGCCGTGATCACGCCCATCCGAGTTTGATTCAAGCCGTCAACTTCAGGACCTACGATGACAAAACCGAATTGAACACTGGATTGTCAAGGCAGCCCACCAGCAATCAAGAAGATGATCGATGAGCAGACCTCTTCGAGTCCGCCGTGATCGCAGACGTAATCGCTGATCAGGGACATCACCCAGTTCGAGGGCAAGAATTGCCCGCCTCCGAGGATATCGAAGACCCATGAGAAGTATGGGTAGATGTAGTCGGCAATGTAGACAAGTAGGCCCTTGATCGTCTTCACAGTTGCCACGGGCGCCAGCATGAAGGCGCGTTTGATGCGCGATGAGAACTCGGGCTGCTCGCTCAGCTTGGCGAACATCACGAGTGTGCCCTGCGAGTGGCCCACGTAGTAGATTTGCTCTTGGCCGGTGACTGCTTGCACGTGATCGAACATGGCCTGCAGAAGAGTCAATTAAATTCAAACGAGAGGGGAATGGTCACGTCGAGGTCGTAAGTGACCATGTCGTCCCACGAGAAGCGCCAAAATGCACGATCGCTGGGCGAATACCGAGTGTGTTCTTTGCCGTACGTGTTCCCGCGCACGTTGCCGAGCCACACGTCGAATCCCTCGTCCGCAAAGATGAAGCCGGCCGATTGTTGCGGGAGGTTGATGAGGAAGTCGGCCGAGCTCTCTTCCAACCCGTGCAGCATCAGGATGACCGGCCGCGTGGTGTTCGTCTTGGGCGACTCTAAACTGACGGAATCAATAAAGAAGCACCCGTCGTTACAAGCCGCTCACCCCGCCCGTACGGAATCCGATGCATCTGCAGAACGTAGCCATCGCCCGTGGTCACGGCGTGTGTCTCGCTCGGGTAGCCCCAGAAGGAGATGATTTCCGGAGCCGAAAGGTCTTGTTCCGGGCAGTACGTCAGGCGATGCACGACATCTCTCGCCGGCTTTGCATTGGCGCCGATGGAAAGAACGGAGAGGAGGAAGAAAATTCCCGAACAGACGACCGTCCGCATTTTGCCCCCGATCGAACGATAGAACGACGATTCGTGACTTCTTTGTTGGTCTTTATAATCAATCGGGTGTGCTCGGCACACCGTTCCTGCACTGTCTCCTCCTTTCGATTATCATCGCCTCACTGGTTTCCACGAACCTTTGCTCTCTTTCTTATCGCTTCCATCGAGACACGTGTGCATTCCGAAGTACGAACGAAAACAAGGCATTCCTCAACAAAGAAACTTTCTTCTCGTCTTTCGGTGTACTGAAGTCGGGAATTACAAGCAACATTGCAAACGAGTAGCCAACAGGCGGCCACCCATCGGGTGGGCGGCAGGGAGCGAGAAATCGGGCGATTTTAAGCCTTCAAACAGATTTTAGCCGTTTTTAATTAATTTCTGGCCGTTTTCGACGTTCTTTTGTTTCAATAAAATTGCAAATAAATATTGCGAGCTGCTCACGTCAAGCATCTATTGATCCACGTGAAATGCGATTTTTAAGAGCCACTGTTCACAGAAGACCCCACGCGTCGTTTAGCGTTTGCACTGAGGCGGCCGCTTTTCTCTGCAAACGGCAAATCGAAAAAGGGGTGTTTTTCGACCTCCGAATTTCCGGTTGAAATGCACATCGATCGAATCCTCATGCCGCCCAGATTGCAGAACTGCAATGCCCGTTCTCTAATTCAGCCTCGTTCTTAAGAAAAGAATTTTTAACGTTCCCAGTGCAAAACCAACGGGAAATCAGCGGCCGGCCGTTTACGCGATGCGTGAGGTCCTTTTATTCGAACAGCGTTGTAAAATTTGATTTCGGTCCTGAATGGTGATTGTTTTGGTGAAGGCGCTCCTTAATACCTCCATCTAACCGCAGCAAACCAAAGGTCGAATGCGTTATGCATCCAGAGGTAGAAATATGATGTTTTATCGTGTTTCAACGGCTCTTTTGCGACCTGCTAATTGTCAGATGTTTGCGGCAGGCAGCATACATGTGGCTTCCTCTGCTACATGTGAACAAGTCAGAGAATCGTCGTAACGTTGATTGTCTCCTAATCTCCCGTCTTCCGCAGAAGAAAAGCTTGATTTCACCTTATTTCAACAGTTTACTTCTCCGATCATGCCTGTCTCTCTTATTATTGGGAGTTTATTGAGTCGAATAGCGAGCACCGCGAATACAATTGCTGATCAGGAGGCAATGAAACGAAATAACGGGTGAGAACGGAGAAATCGAAAGGTGGTTGCGCAAGGAAGAACCGACAGGCATTCGTTAATACAAAACACTTGGGGATCGAATTATTGCTGAATCTTCGCAAAGTAAATGCACAAACGAAGGGGTGAAATCAAGCATTACAAACGGGAATCTCGTCATACAGGCGCCGTTCTGCATTCAAGAAAGAAGTAGGGGCAAATCAATCGAATTCGAATGGCCGCCGCGATTCACAGAGGACCGTTGGGGTGCGCGTGTTCCCACACGTAAGACGGCTGGGCGGAGGCCTGGAAGAAGTACGAATAACTCAAATGAACGGAGAGAAGGGACTCACCATGTTCGGAAGGATGAACGAAAGCGATTGGGACGAGTTCGATCCGCCGTCGTGGAACGGGTAGCTGATCTTCATCAATGGACTGCCGCTCATTCCGTCCAACTCGCCGTGCATCATTCCATCGCTCGACGACGAGGAAGATTGCTGCATTCCGTCGAGGGTCACCGATGGCGGAATGGAGTGGTCGAGCGTCTAATTCGAGGGAATATTCGAATGAACGGAAAGAAATCCACTCACCTGTTTCTCGCCGTCGTAGCTGTTGGTCGAGTAGTCGATTTGAGGAGCGGCCGCCGTCTTCTGCCTTCGCTTCGTACCCTTGGTCGTCGGTTTGGCTTCGGCTCCGTCGGCCGACTTCAAGCGCTCCTTCTTCGCAAGGTAATACTGCTTCTGCTTCTGCAAACGCTCCTCGCGGTTCTCGCGGTAGCGTGCGGCTAGGAGATCCTTCCGTTTCTTGTAGTACTCCTTCCGGTAGCACGACCTGAACAAACCGGAACGAATTAACGCGATTCGCGATTAAAAACAACGATCGCCCCGTTTTCGGTGGAGTAAACGACTTTTGTTGGTAAAACCTCTTGTCCAATTTGAACGTTTTTCTATCACTATTTCAAGCAACTTTCAGCCAAAATACTCAAACATGCGGAGAAACGGTATTTCAATAAAAAGGGCTGAACACTTCGAACACTTACTTGCACGTGCCGTCGGCCCGCAATTCCCGCGGGTAGACTTCCTGCTCGCAGCTTTGGCACGTCTTCGAGGTGGCCGGATCCATTGGACGTCGATCTCGAGGCCAACAAGCGGGAGTGGTGCCCTCGCAGCAAGCCGAGTGGTCACTTGGTCGATCGAAGTTTGTGGGCAGCAGACGAGCGGCCGTGCGCAAACTGCGCCCGCTGAGCGCGCTTTTCAAGCGTAGATTTTCGGCTTGCATTCCTTGTTTGCTCCGATTGCGAATCCTCCACTAGTTCTCCGCTTTTAAGCAGCCAAGAAGTTCGTGGACAAAGCGGAAGAACCGCTGGCTTCAACTCCTGCTCTCACGGAGCGTCCTGCAACAGCCGTCCCGCCTAAATCTCCAATCGAAGAGGGAAAACGTTTGCAAAATTCTGCCGGTCGCTTTTCACCGGCAGTTGTCCGAGGGGCGGCTGGAGATGGCTGACATCGATTTGAAGGTGGGGTTTCACTTGTTCCCTTCGTTTCCGTTGATGCATTGCCGCAATTGTTTTGTTCTCCTCGACTAAACGATTCGAAGAGCGAAACGCTTGCGGCATCGCATTGAATCCTCGCGCTTTCAGATCCCACCCGCTTGAGCGTCGCATGGGATTCTCTGCTCCTTCCGTTGGGCATTTTTACGAGCTTGCTTCAATTTAAATTTATTTCTCCATTGCTGAACGCATTTGCCCCACAAAAGAAGCGAAATCAGCGGATGCCGGTTGAACGAAGCCGCCTGCTTTCGGGAAACTTCCACACGCCCGTTCTCGTAATGGACCTCTCACTTCCATTACGTTAAATTCGTGTTTCCTTTCACGCCGTGTTTCTCGCTGAACGACATCCGACATTCACTCAAATTCGCGTGTTTCAGTCGACTATGCAGACGAATTCGACGAGCGAAACGGCGGCGCGTCCGGGGCCGGCCTCCGTCACGATTTCTCAAACGCCGGCCGCGCAGCCGATGAACAGCATCTCGACGACGAACGTGAGCGCGGCGGTCGTCTTCTTTCATCCCCGCTCTTCTTCAGGACACCCTTCGGAACGCGCCCGCTCGCCGCGGAGGACTCGGCGAGCTTTTGCTGCAGCGAATGGGCTGGCAGCCGGGACAGGACCTGGGCCGCAACAAGGACGGGCCGGTGGTTCGTTTGCCCACATCCCATCAGTTTCTTTCATCTGTTTGCAGGATGCCCTGATTCTGGACGTGAAGGCGGGCCAGAAAGGTCGCCACTCGACCCGCGACGAAGCGGCGCCCCGTCTTGAACTCCCGCCCACTGTGAACGGCAAGCCTTCCACTCGTTCTTTCTTCTGATTGCTCGTGTTTACAGGCCAAAATCCCGTTTCGGTGATCATGGAGTACTGCGCGAAGCGCGGCTTCTTGCCGCCCGTCTTTGCTCCGATCGAGGACGGACCTCCGAACCAGCGCCGCTTCGGCTGCAAAGTGAGTGGGATTCCTTTAGTCCTTTTCATTCTTTTCTGCTTTCTTGCAGGCTCTTCTGAACGGTGTGATGTACGACGCGCCCACCGACTCGACGAACAAGAAGGCGGCCAAAGCTCAAGTGTGTCTCATCATGTGCCAAGCCTTGCGCATCAAGGGGTAATCCCGCTGTTCATTCCGTTGCGTTACGGGTCTCCTTCCCACAGGTGCTTCCGCTTCTCCCATTTCACTGTGTCCGTAATAAACGAGAATTCTGCTCGTTCAATTGATTCACGCATGTGCACAAATCTGATCGAAACGGGTTGAAGTGTGTCGCAGATGAAAGAACAGAGAACCCTTCGCCTAATGCTACGTGGAAGTGAGCTGTTAGACGTGCAATTTTATTTACACTCGGCCCGATAACAGCAAGTGAAGTTCTAAGCACATTCGGCCGTCGGGTCCAGCAGTTGGGGATTTCCGTTGATGCATTGAGTCTGAACATCCTGACAGAACAGGCCGGAATCCAGCTGGATCGTCTTCGAAACACGAGGCTGCTTGTTCACATCGTAGAACTTGGCGATGTCGTGACGTTCGCAGAATTGCCCCACGTAGTCGGGGTCACAGACACAATAATAGCCCACTTGAATGCCGACTACCTGGCCGTTGGGTCCGCAGGAGTCGTTCGGCACACAAACCTTGACCGTTTGTGGCGTGCAGGCAGCTAAAGGAATTGATAATCAGGGAGATCAACAGAATCCACTCACCAAGCACGAAACAAAACAGAAGGACCAATAGCGAACGCATCTTCAAAAATCCCTTCAATAATATTTACTTACTACTCGCAGTCTCTTTAAACGGAATGATAAGGCGTAGAGGGCATTCGCTTTTGGTCGCCCGCCGTTCCGGAAAGCCACGTTCCAATCGGAAGTCGTTCTGTTTGATCAGCCGCCCCCGTTCTCGGTTCGCGACGGAAATTTCTTTGTTGCCCTCGAAATAATCTCCTTAATTGAGGTCGTCTGCTGATGAGTGCAGGAGTTAGCAAATGACGTGTATTCAGAGCAGAAAGAAAGGTTGTTGACAGTTGAACTGCACTTGAATACCCGCACTGTAATCCAAACGAAATACGATCATGTACGCATGAATGCTTTCGAACAACTTGATTCCAGAGGATTTCACCCTCAATCCGCGCGTACTTGAGCGGATGTTTTCCTACGGACGGGCGTTGATTCCCGCCTTCCGCACGCGCTTAATCCCGCCGCTTATCCGCCCGCGTTCCGCCCGATTCGGCGCGCCGTCCGTTAAGTGCCGTTTTCGGTGTTGTTTTCCGGCCCGAACACGCGATCCGCCGCCGCCGGCCGGCCATTGTGTTCGCGGGGCCAAATTGAACACTCGGGCATTTCCGGTCGGGCCGCACGCCCTAATTTGGAGCCGAGCGGGGCATCGATGGACGGAACGAGCGATACATCTGCTTTTGATTTATGGCCCGCCGATTCCGCTGGCCGCGTGTTCGCTCACAGTCAATTGAGCGGCCGGCCACGTTGGACGCAGCACAAAGAGAGCGCGTGTAATTGCAGGTTTGGGCCGAAGATCGACTGCGTTTTCATTTCGCCCGCTTTCATTCGTCGCGCTCGAGTGGACGACGAGTGGCCGTCGGTTTGGCGCTCGAATTATCTCATTTATGATTGATTAAAACATTCATTTTTTATCCGCTTTTACTTGAGTTTGACGTTCGTTTCTCGGACAATGCCAATAGTGCAGCGATGACCGCTCTTCAACTCGGCAATGCTTGCTTTTGTGGTTCGTTTAATGCTGGGCGGACGCAAGACGGCGCACAGGTTGCTCACAATTACACTTCTACTCTTGCGGCAACAGACGGGCGGTGTGAAAGAGTTTGATTCATTGACTGTGCAGACGAAGGCCATCCTTTCTGCTTGGTTAAATGATTGCTACTCCTTGCTTTCGTCGAGATTAATTCTTGCTTTATTGCGGTAATCCCTTGCATGTTTGTGTCCACTCGCCGCAATTCGAGTCTCTAAACGACCACGCCGCCGCCGCCGATTGCGCAAACGACGTCGCGCGCGGCATCTTCGCGCACAAAGCGGAGAACACGCGCGTTGAAGTGGCCGCAGGGACGAGCGGGGCGAAGGCGGCGGCGGCGGAAGTATAAGCGCGCGGATGGACGGGATTGGAGTCAGTGGAGACGTTTAGGGGACGCGCAAATCGGGGACGCATTGCCGCCGCCGCAGGCTCACCGACCGGCGGAATCCGCAGCGTTTTGCGGTCAGCTGCCTGAGGCGCGCGTATGGCTTGCAAATCACTCGTCCGCCGCCGCCTCTTCTTGTCGCTCGTGCGCGTTTTTTCGACCGCCAGCCGGGTACTTTCGCTCTCACCCTCATAACCTGTGGGTGGGGCGCGTGGAGAATGGAGTGGTCGAGCGGAAGGGTCGCTCGTTTGTTTCGACTTGACGACGCGTATCTTCGCTCGTTGTCGTCTTCAATTGGCAATGGACGCGCTCATTCGCACTCGTCCCGCCGCCCCGCCCTTCCGGCGCCTTCAAGACTTCTTTTTGTTCGAGCGACTCGTGAAGATTAATACGCGATTTTCATTACTCAAACGTCCACCCATTCATTCATTTCTCGTGTTTGTTTTCGTTCGCCAAGTGCTCCCGAGAGAGCGGCAATTAAAAGGGAGGTTTTCTAAGGGTGGACCAACAAGTGGCAAATTCATTTTTGAAGTTGTCGATTTTATTCGCTCATCCGATAGAGCTGACTGTCGGTTACTCAAAACCGAAAAGTTTACACCGCTGCGGTCATTCGTTCCGGAGATGTGCCCTTCGAAGTTGGTCGTAGTTTCGATTTTGGGTGTTGTCCTTCGAGGGACTGCAAGTACGTTGTTTGTTGGATTCATCGCTTGTGAGCGGGCTCATTGGAAAGCCCGATGTGTGGGCTTTCGATTGGTGTATAACACAAACGAATGAAATTAGGTCCAAAAATGGGACGAGTCTTTGAACCAAGAAAATCCGCCCGTGGAATTTGCGAGTTTTGGGTTCGATCGCTGGTTTCTCAAAAATCTCTCAGGCATACAGGGGTAACGAAATATAGGGCCTAAAACTACATTTCAAGGCGCATCTAACGGTGTGGATTTCACCCCCAAAGCTGGTGCGGGTGGTGACTACGGCTTGTGCAAAGGTTGACATCTCCAGTGATCGTTTTCAGAAATCTTTCGGATAGTTCGCTTTTCATGAACTTTTTCGACCGCGTTTGCTTTCGTTGTTTATTTGATCTTGTTTCCTTTTTGTTTCAGAGCAAACGAACAACAACTACAAAAGCAATGGATGTTGGATGGTTGGGTCGGGCGTTTTCTCTTTCTACAACGAGCACAGGGGGGACCCTTGTCTTTTTGGAGAAATTTTTCGTTCTCCGTTTGGTTTCAAACTATTCAGACGTTAAGCCCATGTACCAAAAAGTGCATTTGATTCAAATTCGCGGTCGATAATTCGATTTGTGACCAGAAATAAACGAAGAGGCAAACTGCCTCATCTTTCTTTCGGCTTCCATTTCATCGGTTATTGTTGTTCAATCAACCTCAAACTGCAAGCGTAGTTGTTTTAGAGTAAAAGCAATTGTTCAAAGTAGAAAAGACCGTGACATAACAATGCTGCGCAAAATTCGCGAAAAAGATTAGTTGAAAGGTCAAAATTCAAAATGGCCGTAGTCACCACCCGCACCAGCTTTGGGGGTGAAATCCACACCGTTAGATGCGCCTTGAAATGTAGTTTTAGGCCCTATATTTCGTTACCCCTGTATGCCTGAGAAAGTTTTAAGAAAACAGCGACCGAACCCGAAACTCGCGAATTCCACGGGCGGATCTTTTGGGGTCACAGGCGCGTCAAATTTTTGAACGCAATTCCATGGGTTTGTTTTATACACCATTCGAAAGCCCGAACATCGGCCTTTCCAACAAGCCTGCCCGCACGTGATAAGCTCGATAAGAAAGGAACTTGCGGTTGCTGGAAGGTCGACCCCCAAAATCGGGACACCGACCAACTTCAGAGACCACATCTCCGGAACGAGTGGCCGCTGCGATGTAAACTCTTCAGTTTTGAGTAGCGGACAGCATGCACGTTCAGAACAGCAAATAAAATCGACGACTCCAAAAATGAATTTGCCACTCGTTCCACTGCCGTGGTCCAGAATTACAGAAAGTCCCTTTTAAAATCGCGAATCGCCCGCGCGACTGGTCGAAGGCGCCTTCTGCTTTCGATTTCGATTGATGCGATTCGACGGGGCGTGAAGCGCGGGGGGATCATGACCGTCCGCCGAGCTGATTTTTCGATCCGTTCGACTCGTCCAGACGGACGGCCGGCGAGCGGGAAGTTGCGGTCGGGGGCTGGAAACACGGAAGCCCGAAAACGGTCCCTCTGCCCCGCTTGTTAGTCGGCGGCGAGTGTTTGAGTGAAATCGCGCTGGACAAACAGGCAACGTGGTCGCGAAACTGCGCGGATTTTCGGACGCGCTCTCCTCGTTTTTCAGGCGGGATTTGTTCAACATTTCGTCTCCGCTTTCTCCTTTGACTCGGGCCGCGAAGCAGCTGGACGGGGATCAGGCCGAGGCGAAGTCCTCCGCAATTATCAGCCTTCTCGATCGCATTGGCCGATTAGAAAAAAGTCGCCTTTTGGTCGGGCCGCCCGTCTCCTTTGACTTTTGACTCGACGGAACGCCCAAGAAATCCCCACACTCCCGCGTATTGGAAGCCCATGGCCGTCGCTGGGCAACGGCGGCCGGCGGCATTCGTTTCTTCGGCCGTTGCCCGATTCCCCCACTCATTCTTGTGTCCCGTTACACTTCACGTAGCCGTCGGTGTTCCAACCGAAGAGCTTCACGTTTACCGCACTTTACTGTCCGCATATAATTGTGCTAATTTCCACCTAGTTTTTCCGCATTTTCGATTGGCGGGTGAGTACCGAAAGTCGGGAGGAGATTAAACGTGCGTTGATGTGCGAACCTAATCCCCGCTTGTTGTTGTTTGCCGTGATCGCAGCGAAATGCTGGGCGGTATTTGGAGCGGCGTTTGGATCGACAGCGAGCGGAAAACAAGCCGCCGAATGGACCGCCCGCCCGCATTACGAACCCACCCGAACGAAACTAACTGGCTGCTTTTCCGCCGGCCGCCGGGCGTTCCGCTTCGAATTTCAATCAGCCGGACGGGCGGGAGGAGTCGGAAGTCAGTGCGCGTCTTTGGTCTTGACCGGCCGCCTGTGGGCCCGCGAAAAGCGTGAAATTGCGACGAGAAGGGGGCGGCGGGAAGGCGGAAATCAAATTTTTCGCATCGAACGGCCGCCGACCGCTTTCGTTTGCTTTGCACAGTTACGACTCGCTCCCTCCCCTCGGGCGGACCGTCCGGAAGATCGGTTGGGTTCGAGCGGGAGGCGCAACGAAGTTTGCAGTTGATTTTTGCGGTCGCCGGTCGAGGCCGCCGGGGCAACAGTGGAAGAAATCCGGGAGGTCGGGGAACGTTCGCCGTCGAGCGGTTCCTCCTCCTTGCTGCTCGCTTGTCAAACGCTTTGGCCTTTCCGCTTCCTTCCTTTTTATTGTCATCTCATCAAACTGACGACCAATTTCTCGTCATCTTCCGAGCTCGAGAGCCAAACGCCCGGCTGCCGTCCGCCCGTCTTCCAATCAGCACCGTTCGGCGGCTCGTGTGTTTATCAAAATTTGACGAGGCGCCCGGCTGATCGGCGGCCCCCAATCGTAAAAATCATGCGAGAAGATGGAGGATCGCCGCCCGGATCCCCACACGAGCTGTCCAACTGTGAAAAACTCACACGTGAATCGTGGCGCCCAATCAATCCGCGGCCGCCACGTGAATGCTGGGAGCGAGAGGGATTTTACGAGGCCGCATTAGAAATGCAGACGATGGCGTTGAAAAATACGCCTGCGAACTTCCTTTCCGTCCTCTCCGCTCGCCGTCTCCTCGTCAACGTTGGACTCTTTTCGTGTTTAAGGAGCGTTTGGAAGCGACTTCCGCGCCCGCTCCGCTCTCCCGCCGGCGACGTTCGCGTGCGCACATCAAACGACGAGCCGATTAAGCGCCGCTAACCGTTTGGGTTCTTCTCGTCTTTACCCGTCCGACTCGCCGCCAGCAATTTGTTTCTTTTTAATGGCTCCTAGTGGTTTTTTGTTGCGAATGTCTGAAAAGAAAAGGGACGGTTTTACAGGCGGTTTTATTGCTTTTGGTTCGTTCGGTAATCAATCCTTCCGTTCCGTTCGGTTGCCATTGAATCATTTATCGACTACCGTTCACTACGCAACAGTTCCCTTCCGAATTCAATGCTTCGCGAACTTGGCCAAGCGGTTCTTCTTGCCGATCGCCTTCAGGCGGCGGAGGAACGAGTCGTCCCAGTTGACGCAGAGGCCGTAGAGCTCGCAGATGTCCTCGCTGCTTTCTCCCGCGTCGTAGAGGGCGCGGATCATGAGGAAGAAGGTGTCGACGCCGTCCTTGCACGTCGTGTCGTCCAACGTTCCCAATCCCTGGTTCACGTCGTCGCAGACTCGATCGAGAATCTAAAGCAACGAGATTGTGTCGTTCGTTCCCGCTGGCACTCACGTCTTGGGCGTTCGATCCGGTCAGATCGTCCTTGAAGTCGTCGAGGATGCGAACACAGACGTCGCAGACCGGGTTGTTCGAATCGTCCGCAAGGGCGATGGCCGCGAAGCCGAAGAGAAGGACGAGAAGGGCGGATTTCATTTCGGTTGATCGAATATTTGCTTGATTGTTGACCTCCGCTTTTATACCCGCAGTCTTCTGCAGTCTGACGTAAATCCCCTCCGATTAATGAACGATAAAAAGTGGCTGTTTTGATTTGAGGGCAAAAAGAAGGGATCAGGGGCACGTTGTGCTCACGTTGTCCTCGTTACGCCGCATAATCCTCACTTTTGAGTAACATGACTGCGTTTATCAATGGACGATGATTATGCGGGACAATGGAAGAGTGCGGAAGGGGAACAAAACAAGTGATCGAGTGTTCGCCGTTTGCTCATTCCGAACTCCGCCCAATTAGCAGGAGCCGATGCGACGGCAGATTTCGGCCGGATCGTCGCCCGCGAGCAGTCCGATTTTGATCACGACCAGTTGGTTGTTGAGGAATTGGTGGCACTGCTGCTCGAGGTGCGGCTGTCCGAACGAGACATCGCGGCAGATCGGCGCGGCCATCTGCAACTTTCGATTTGATCATCCCAAATAAAGCCCGCTGCTCGCTGGCTTACCTCCGGAATGTTGGTCGAGTTGAAGTCCTGCACCGCGTCTTGCACGTCCTCGACGATCCACGCGCAGAAGGTGCAAATCATGGTGGCAGGCGGAGCGGGCGGGTCGCGCGTCTGGGCCGCGATCAGGATCGCAGAGAGGAGAAGTCCGACAGCCGCCTTTTGCCACATTTCGCTTTTCGCAGACTGCCGATTCACTTGGAAGATCGAAGAAGAGTCCTCTCTTTTGTTTCTTCCGTTGATTCACACCTCCGTTCATTCGGCCGACGAGTTCGATTCACCGCCTTGTGGGTGAGAGGATTCCACAACAAAAATGATCAAAGTTTATTCTTCTTCAGCGCACGTACAATTCTTTGCGAAAGGATGAGAGGGGGATGAAATAAAAGGGAGGATGCTCAGCATTTCTTCAGATCTTTACAGATCTGCGTCGCATTCTTTCCGGCGTGCACATCGTCGACGATCGTGTCGAGGCTGTTGTCGACAAAATTGTGACAGAGGTTGTCTAGGTACTGCTGAAAGACGGTCGATCGTTAAATTCTGCTCGATAAAAGCCTTTCCTCACCTCCTTGAACGTGATCACATCGCAGATGGCGTAGGCATCGCCGAGGATGTCGGTCGAGTTGATCAGGGGCTCGATTTTGTTCACGAGCTTCGTGCAGATCGTGCAGAAGAGGTCGTTCGAGTTGCGGGCGGTGGCGACGACGACCAGGACGAGGAAGCAGAGCGAGAGGACCTTCATGATGCGAGCGGGTTGGAGGAAAACCTGTGGGTTAATTGAAATCATGCGTTCCTGCTCGTTTTATACGCCGGTGGGCTGCACCCACACAACGGCCTGCGTGTCCAACTATGCGTACGCAGTGCTCAAAAACTGGTCCTCCGACAGGCAACGCCTGACTTCTTATCAGCGCAAAAGAATAATTAACCGGATGGGAGGAACGGCGGGCCGTCGGCTGCAGGGCGGCGGCCGAACGACGATTCTGTTCAGCAGAAACTTCGGACGAATAAGCCGATTCTGATGAAGAAACGATCGCTGTTTGCGGGGATTAGCGAGTGGACTTTGCCTTCCGCTCGACGGCCGGACGTTTTCTGCAGTTTGCCCTCCGAAGGGCGAATTCCAAAACAACCGGAAACTCGGCCGCCCTCGCAGATGGCCGCTCGTTTGGCTCCGAATGCTTGAAGCACGTCGTTTGTCGGGCCCGTCCCCATGTCCTCAACGAGCAATTCACACATTCGGCGGTCTTCGGACGGCGTCCTCATCCCACAACACGTGTGTTCGCGGCCGCCCGAACTCCTCAACCGACGGCGCCACTCGTTGATCCTCGGCCGGCCGCATGGGAGCGCTTTTGAAAGGAAGGAACAAAAACAAAAGACCGCATTTATTGTGTGATCGTGTGAAAGTTGCTCACTTCCTTTCGTTTCACCCAAAATCTCCTTTCAAATGCCCGTTGTTGACGTCGACACGAACGGGATGGGCGCGCGACAGACGTCGCGTTCCGCACGTGGCCGTTCGGCGACTCCTCCGAATTCTCATCGTTGTTTTCGAATGCCCGCTCGCTCTTTCCTCGCGTGCGCGCCGTGATTGTTGACATCGAATGGGTTGGGCGGGGAACGGAGCGAAATTGGAATTCCATTCCGTTCGTGCGGGCGTCAAGTCGACGGGCGGCGAGGGAACGGCGTCGATGTTCGCCCGAAGCTCCCATTTCTTTACGATTGTTTCCGTCGCTCCCGAACTGCCACGCCAAACGACTCCCGTTCCGCTCGAATGGGCGACAAAAAACGCCTTCCAACTTCTCCAACGGCCCGCCGTCCAAGCGGAAGCCCCAGGGCGTGAGTTGAAAAGCGGCGAATTGCGCGTCGCGACACACGGCCCAGCGGACAGTCCAAATCGGTGAAGTCGGTGGGAGTCGCGGGAAGCGGGCCGTCGGGTGCTGTTTGATTATTTTCGACCCGTTTGGCCCGTGAAACACGTGCGGGAGCGGAGCGAGGAAGAGACGAGTGCGGACGGAGGGCGGCGGCGGCGGCGGAAAGCGTCCATCGTGTTTGTGCCGCCGTCTTTTTATCTTCCGTCAACGCCGCTTTTTGCCGATGCAACAACAAAAAAGAAAGAAAACGCCATCGGAATCCCGAGCCCGCACTCGTTCGGCCCCTTTTTTAAACTTGGCCACGAGCGGGCGCCTGCGGCGGCGACCTGTGCGAAAGAGGGCGTTGTTTTGCCGCCGAAACGGCCATAAATATCCGCCTTTTTCGTTACGTTTCGTACGTGAAGCTACTCGTGAATCAATTCGCGCCTTCTCGCTAATTCCGTTTCTGTCGTTCAGGATGCTCCGCTTCGTCCTCCTCCTCGTTGTGCCGCTGGCCGCCCTCGCTTTCAAGGACAAGACGACGGACGAGGAGTACAACCCGCTGGTGCCCCTTTCGGACGTTCCGGTGGGGTGCTCATCGCCCAAGGATGGTGGGTCCTCTTCAGACATCTTATTTTACGAGTTCTCTCTGCAGATTACGCGATTGTGGACGGCGGACTGGAGAAGTGCTCGAAGTTCGCAGAGACGGGCGAAAACGAACAGGCGGCTTACGAAAAGTTCAAGTGCAAACATCTTCGAGGTTCGTTCGCCCTTCTACCATTTATTCCATTGATCGTTTAGTGCACGGCCAACTGAATAAGGACACCGGCAAGTGCGAGTGCAAGCCCAAGTACAAGGGCCCCGTCTGCAACGACTTTATCGGCTGTCCCGAGGGCCACACGCTCTACGCCCGAGTGTGCGCCCCGCCCTGCCGACACAACGGAACGCTCGCCTTCAGCTCGCTGAACGTCGAGTGCACCTGCAAAGCACCGTGGGACGGCCGCTTCTGCGAGCGCTTGGCGTGCTGGCGGATGGCGCCGAAAGGTGGGCACAAGAACGATTCTTTCTTTTTATTTGTTTGTGATCTCCGTTCAGAACACGAACGTCGCTGGAAGAACGCCGGCGACCACTGCGAGTGCGCGAAGAACCTGAAGGGCGACAATTGCGACATCGTGACCGGTTGCGAGAACGGCGAATTCTCCGGCGGTCGCTGCAATTGCGTGGAGGGCTACAAGGGCGAGACGTGCGCCATCAAGTGCACGCCGGGAGTCACGTGAGTTCGATTCCTCACTTTTCTCCAATTGTTTCGGTTCGTTTCAGATGCGGGAGCGCGGATCTGCACGTCGCCCCACTGCTCGCCCTTCTTGCCATCCTCTTCTCCGGCGCCGCATTCGTGCGATAGTTCGTCAGCCTCTAGTCGTTTGTTTCCGCTCCATCAACCCGTAGGAATCGTCGCTTCTCTCATTCCAATCCCGGTCTGCTTGTTGGGAGAATCCGCACTTCGATTGTTGCATCTTTTCGTTCTTTTCGTTCGTTCTAATTCGTAATAATATCGCGTGAAAGTCGGCAATTTGAAGAGATGCACTCAGTCGACTTCACGTTCTCCTCGTCCTCCCCGCCGCTCAACGGCATTCGGCTCCTTCAACGGCCGGGCCTCCCGCTTCTCTCTTCTTTTCTTTTGCTGTTCTCTCCCCCGCTTCTTTTCTCGCCGTCGCAAAGCTTCGTGGCAGCTTTCGCACGTGTCGAGCGATGCTTGCATTTGCATGTGTTTAGCAACACGCAGCTTGTGATTCATCCACTTCCTTCTGCTCTTTCTACTTGTGTTTGTAAATGTTCGAACATGTCATCTCTTCTGCAATCTGCCTGTTTAATGACCGCAGTCCAAAGGATCCGCTGGATTCGAGGACTCTTCCGCGAAAAAAGCTTCTTGCTTTTCAGCCCCGTTCACAATGGTGAAATCAAAAACGGTGATAGACGCTTTCACTGGATCCTAATCAAACTTCTTCCTTTCTTCCGTCTAGGGCATAATTCTCGATTGTTCCGTTCGTTCGTTGCGCATCCCCCATCACTTCTTTCTTCTCCGTTAGGTCCTCCTTGTAGTTCGGATTCTGAGTAGCCACCCTTCTTTTTCGTTAGTGACCACGAGCTTGGGCATCCTTTCATTTCGTTCGTCCTTCGATTTCCAGCCGTTTGCTTCTGACTCGACCGTTCCCACCACTTCCTTTCGCATATTTATGATTGCTCATGATCATTTGGCAAAAGCGTAGAGCAAAATCTCCCCAACTGCCAGCCTCCTTCCTTCCCGAGCGGATCCCCCGATTGACATCCGCGCCGAACGGCCGGATGGGTCGTCCAGTTCCACTCAGTGAATTCTAATTTACGTTCGCTTTAACTGCCTTTCGGAAACAATAAAGGTATTCTTTGTTTCATGCGATCGAACACAACAAGCTTAGATCCAAGGAGCAGCACACCAAGAATGCCAACAAACAAAGCCAATTACAACCACAAGTCGACGCATTCTTGACCTCAGTCGTTCTAAGAAAGAAAGAATACAGCGAAATACAGTTGACAGAAGTTATGAACTTTAAAGCGAAGAACTAGAAGAGGCATGGCCAGTCCAACACGTGTCTGCCCTGCTTCTAATTGACTGCAAGAATAAACAATCCATTCATTCGTGCTGGAAGAGAAGCGCTTCCCAAGAGTTCGAGTGGAGGCGAGGAATGGACGGCAAATGAGCGAGAAGTTTCGAGTTTCAAGTGCTCTCTTCTGCGGTGCGGGACGGCAGTTTATTAATCTCTGGTTGTCGGCTTAGGCTGTAAGCGTGTTTGAAAGACGAACATCACTCATCCAATCCGCCCGCGTGTGATTAAGAAGACGAGGGTCTCGCACGTGCTTCCGGAAACTGCTTTCCGTTTGATTCATCTTCCTGTTGTTGTGTCTTCGGATCACACCGGCCGCTGTACTTTCGTACATCTTTGTTTAAGCGAGCAGTTATCGGTCAAACGTCTTCATTGCATTCGGTTATTTTCTCGCATCATCGTGAACTTCTGGTGTTGCTTGAAACAGGTGGTCGGGTGTTCGAGTGGCGTTTGAATGCGTAATTCCTCTGCTGCTCGCTCAATTCTTTAATCTCCAATTATTCGTCTGCAAATTAGCGTGTCGCACGTCAATGGCCCGAAATACACCTGCTTCTCGGCCGCTCGTCTTCCCGCGAACAACCAACGGTTGTGTGCAAGTGTTTTCTAAATGGGATTAATGTTCCGGCGAGTGGCTGCAGATTCGCCGGTGGACAAAGGCAAAAGGATTTTCTTCACGTTATTCCATTTGGCGTAATCATCCGCTCGCAACCGGCCAATTCGCAGGTTCCACTAATCGTAAGACGAGCGGCTTAACGAGGCTGAGATGCGGATGATGTACGGGGCGTGCGTAAATCAACGACCCGAAGATTCCGAGTGATGCGGGTCGAAAGGCGCTCGGATGACGAGACCTCTGTTTACGAACCGAAGATCGGAGAATCGAGAACAAAGAGGATGCCGCGTAAGCGTTGGTCTTTTGTTGGCCACCCACAAAACTCGTGGATTGCTTCCCGATGCGTCCGCGTGCCCTCAGCCGTCAACAAACGATCCACCTGTTTACGTCCGGATCCGAGGGATTACTGTAAGCCGTGGGGGATGAACGTTCTTCTGGCCTCTTTGTCCGCGCGGATTTGACTCATGAGAGGACGAACGGGCGGCCACGCGGTCGCCGGTGTTTTCCCCGGGATTAGACGCCTGCCGGGCAAAACAACCGAAGCCGGACGGAACGTGACGCCTTCCGTTAAGTTGGTTTGTGCCGAAAATACTGTAGAACAAACACCTACCGGCCGTCCCCCGCGCATTTCTCAATCCAAACGGCCGGCCGAATGGTCTGTTTGTTTCGTGGGAAAATATTTTCGAGAAGGCAGCCGCTGGAGCAGCGGCTGATGATTGGTTTAAATAAATTGATTTGTGTTTCCAGCCCCTGCGAACAGTTGCCGCTCCTCGCGGAATGCAGGTGGTCGGCTGGCTACGGAGAGCGAGGCGCGAAAGATCACTTGCTGCTCGGCTCGTGCAAATGGAATTCCACCTTCGGAAATCACTGGCCACTCTCGGAATCGCGGGTTGTGGTGCTGCCATTCGATTATGCGCGTGCAAGCTCGCCGGTTTATCACAACGAGCGGCGGATTTCGGTTTCGATTACGCGTCGAGGAAATCCGATGGGTGGGGCGTTTCGGGGCGGGCGGAACGACCACCGGCCCCGAGCTTTCCTGTAGTGGACGGCGAGGGGCGTTAATCCCGCCGTCGCTGAGGACATTCCAATGAACAAAACGTGGACCATCAGAAGAACCACGAGATTTTCGTAAATCCCCCCGACGGCCGGTCGTCTTCCTTCTCGGGGCCTTCAGACGAGCGACCGCCCGTCCGCATTGGTCTCGGCATTACGGCGAGTGGAGCGGTCGGTGCGGTCGGGATGATCGTTTAGTTTCGTTTTATTCCACCGAACTTCCTCGAACTAAACAAATTCCGCTGCGTATTCCCACCCACACGTCGGCCGGGCGGCGTTTCGAACGTGTGTTTAAGACTCCTCTTCCTTCTCGTCCTCTTGTTTCTCTTGGGTTTCCCCAAATCCGCGGCTCTCGAAGGATAACGAGGTTTACGAATCAATTACCCCGCTGTCTGGCGTTCATTTCTTATTCCGCCTTTCGCATCCAGCGCCTGCAGCACTTGTCTGCTCGCTGTTTCTCGGCTATTTCCAGCCGCCTCTTGCTTTTGCTGCGTGCCAAACAAGCAATCATTATTCTTCATTGCATTTCGAATTCTACGGCGTGTATTTGTGTAGATTTTCGGCATTGAATTGCTTTCTTTTCAGTTGCAAAATGTGGACCGTCGATTGGAGCACCTCTTCCTATATTCTTTTCTACCTTGGAGCTGTCTCAGTGATCGGCCTGCTGCTGAACTCATTCGTCGTCTACAGAATGCGACGGCTGCAAAAGCGATCTCCCGAACAGGTACGCGTGGCGGGCACAGCGGGGATTCCAAGGGAAAGCAATTAGTTGATGATACGGAGAATATTCCCTCGTTTCTCCAATAATCCCGTCGGTTTTTCGGCCGCACAGGCAGGAGAACTAAATGGATTAGTCGGCCACCAATCCGTCTGTCTGATCCCGCAATTCAAATGAATTCGTGGCCGTAGAGGGGAGAACGTGGGAGCGGGATCTCAAGTGAGCGAATCGATCAGTTCGTTCTCGTTCTTTTCACTAGTTACGGTGGATTCATTTCCCTGTTCTCGGATGGTTGAGGGACAAAAAGCCATGTGCTTCGGGCGAGAAAACAATCCGCGTGGATTAGGGCCCAAAGACGAAAGCAAATCCGCGTCCATTCACCGCGGATTTTCTTGTTTACTCCTTTTTGAGTACCGTACACTCGTTCGGGCATGCCTCTTCTCCTTTTTTACTTCCATGTGGCGGTGGTTGAACCCGCGGGTTGAATGGGAGCGAAATCGAGGGATTAACGGGATAACAAATGAAATCTTCGCTGCAAATCCGATGAATGGAAGAAGGAATTAATTGCTTCGATTTCAGTTCTCTAACGGCATTGGAAGTGTCCTTCACGCAATGTCCATCATGGACACGGTTGCTTTGATCGTCTGTGCCGCACAAGCGTTCGGACTCGAGCACGTGTCCGCAAATGCACACTTTGCGGCCTTCTCGTGCAAAGGAGTCGCCTTCATCTCGCACGTCGTCTCCTTCCAATCCATGTGGTGCTTCTGGCTCATGAGCGCCCTACGCTATATGGCCACCCGAAGACCGCTGCAATACTCGACGCTGTGGAGGATCCCGTTCATCGCGATGAGCGTCACCTTCCTGCTCGCCTCCTTCCTTAACTCGTGGCTCCTGATCAGCGTCTCGTACGACAAACAAGCTGGAGTGTGCGTTCAGGAGTATTCGGTAAGAAATCAATGAACTCGTCCGGTTGAACTCCTTTCTGTTTCAGACGACCACTCAAATCCACCGATGTGCGGACGTCTTTTTTGCGTTCTTTGTGCCCATGTTCTTCGTCATTTATATGGACTTCTCTGTGCTTTGCTGCCGAATTCAATCGCCGCTGGCCGCCGACCCGATGCTGCAGATCGTGATCAACCGGCCGAATGCGGAGAAACGGAAGTCGCTCAACCGTTTCCTCGTCATTACGGCCGCCATCGTCATCCTCAACTTGCCGGAGAATGTCCTCCGTCTGCTCTCCGCCTTTCAACCGGACCTCGTCCAATCGGGCGCCATCCCCGTGGCCGTGATTGTGGCGATGAAAGCGATGTACTTCACGCAAGTGAGCTCTCTTTCTGCACGCTAATTGGCTCGGGGATTATTGCGAATGGCGGCGATGATTTCGCGACGCACGTCGCTAATTCAGCGAGCAGATTAGCGGCGTGTTTCCGAATTCGTCGCCTCTAATTTGCATTTCCCCTCTTTCTTCTCGCTCGGTTGACGAAGAGCAAGAGATTAGAAGGAGAGGAGAGCAAAAGTTGTTGACCTTTGACTGCAAGAGCCATTCTTACGTGTTTCTATTTCAGTTCGCCTTCAAGGCCTTCTACTTGACGTCCTTTGTGTACCATCGGTCGGTGCTGAGCAAAACGAACTCCTCGCGTCAACTGAGCCTCTCCTTCCGCCAACGCTTGGAGGAGTCGTCGCACATGATCCGCGAGCGGGCGAACACCTACAGCTACCGCGCGACGACGCCCGTCCCGCCGCCGCTCGCTCGGAACGCCTCGTTTGCGGCCCTCGACCTGCTGATGCCCGGCAAGAACTCGTTCTGAGCGGACACTCGTGCCTTCTACCTTGCAAATCAAATCGATTCGGGTTGTTCATAATTCGCAAATTTCTGTCTTTCTTGTACATAAACAAATCCTTTATTCGTTTGCAAGCAACTCATATCGTACACGTATTGGAAGCGGGTTTGTGCGCGGTCAACGGGATTCAAAAGAAGCAAAAAAGAACGAAGAATTGAGCAGTCGGGGCACAAGCGATCCTGCCGATGGGTAAAGCAGAGACGAGAGTTCGATCGTAGTGATAGAAGGGAATAAATAACGAATAGGATCCTTTGGCTGTACACAAATACCAGCATTAGATTCGGTGATCACCAATCAAAGACGCGTGTGAGCCACAACTCTTTGGACCAACTCCTGAGGACGTGCTTGCGGAATTCGGTGAAGGCCAGAATGCATACGCCGACGCCCACGCCGAACAGCCAAACGAACCACGGCGGCGGATGGATGCCGAGGAAGGGTTGCATGAACGGCGTGTAGACGAACACGACGAGCAGAATGAGCTCCAGGCTGGTAGCGAAGACGACCGCCCAACTCGTGATCCCGTGCCGAAAAAGCGAGACGCGTCGAGTGGTGCACATGAACAGATGGAAGAACTGCCCGACAACGAGCGTGATCTGCCATGCGGCCGATGCTTGTCCGCGGATTTCCATCTGCATTTGGGCGTTGTACGTGACGCCCGTCTCCGCGTCCGTCAGATTCTCTGCTCGCCCATGCCAGAAATCGCCCGCATGGAAGAAGAGGTGGTCGGCGGACACTCCGTTATATCTGTACGCTCAACAACTGCTCTGCACTCTTAACGGAGAACTCACAAATAAACGCTGCAGTAAGCGGCCAAACAACCGGCGGCGATGATCACGCCGATGAAGCCGTACGAGTAGAGGAGCAGCTGCGCGTTCACTAGACGGTTTCTCTTCTGACGCGGCGGGCATTTCATGATGTCCCGCTCGGGCTTCTCGTATGCAAGAGCGATGGCCGGCGGCAGTTCGCACGCGAGATCGATGGAAAGAATCTAAAGAACAAAATAGCTAGCGAGTTTTCCTGTCCTTTCATTCACTTGAATGGGCGCCAAGCCGAGAGGGAAGCCGCAAGTGAAGTTTAGGATGATTGGAAAGACCTCGGGGAACAAGTGAGCAAGCTGAAACGAAAGGAGTGACTCATGTCCTTAATAAAACAGACCCACCGTGTAAGCAATAGAAAGCTGGAGGTTTTCGAAGAGAATTCGACCCGCTTGCACTCCGGTGAGGATCGAACTCAGCGATTCCTCGCCGATCACGATGTCCGCCGCCTTCACCGCGACGTCCGTCCCGTTCGACGACGCGATGCCGACGTTCGCTTCGAGCAGGGCGGGCGCGTCGCTGACCGTGTTGCCCGCATAGGCGATGATTTCCTCGCGGGCTTGACAGGCCTCCACGATCGCCGATGCTTGCTCGGGGGTTGTTCTGCAATCGAGCGACTGATCCCGCAATCGACAGGCACAAACCGAGCGAAAATCACGAATTGCTTGGCCAAAAGCGAGTCCCAATCCTGTTGTGTCATCGAAGGAAGCAACCGTCCATGCACGATCGCCCACGTTCGCCCACTCTGCAGCGTGAAGTCGATTTGGCTCTCCACGCGGCTCATTTGAGCGGTCGACTCGTCCGCCGGAATCATCCCCACTCGTTGGCCGAAGGAGAGAACGGACCGAGGATGGTCGCCGGTGACCACGAGCAGCTTGATGCCCGCCTCCGCGCACTGCCGCACGGCATCGGCGGTGTCCGCGCGGGCGGGATCGCGGAGGGCGGCCATCCCCAGGAAGACGAGCTCCTTGTCCGGGAAATTGCGTTCAGCGGCAGAGAATTTGGTCTCCGAAGGGGCGATGAAGAAGCGGATGGCGAACGCAATGCTCCGATTCCCGTTGCTCGCGTTCTCTTGCCATGCTTTCTGTAATCCACAGCCGTTCAATCCGCTTGAAGCCTTGCACGAACCAAGCATTTCTCCTTGAAGGTGTCGTCGATCGGCCGAATCCCCGCCTCGTCGTCGAAGAACTCCTCGCTTCGATCCAAAACGACCTCCGGCGCCCCCTTGAGCATGACGCAGTAGAACGCTTCTTCGGCCTCCAGCTCCACTTGCGGGAAGAGCGGCGTTTCGAGTCGAGACAAACAGCGACACACGACGATCTGCCAGCGACGATTCGACGAGTAGGGGATTTCGTAGATGGGCTAAACGAATGGATGAGGACGACGCAATTCAGCAAAACTCCACCTTGAAGTGCCGCCCCAACCGCTCGGGCGACGCACCGATCGATTGGACGTAGCGGCGGAGAGCGTCGTCCGAACTGTTGCGAGAGGTCGGCTCGCATTTGGGCTTCGAGTGGGCGGGGCTTTCAGCAAACACCGACTCGAGGCTCTCGTTCTTCTCGCTTTTGATCAACTCGGAGGGATCCAATTCGAGAAGATCGTCTCCGCCCATGATCGTCCCTCGCTTGTAGTCGTCGGGCGATCGGATGGACTCCTCGCCTGTTTGATGGCTGCAACATTCGATCATTCCCTCATATCCGAGTAGTGAACGCACATGACGGTGAAAAGCTTCCTTCTCTGCGGTTGGAAGCCGGATTCTCGGCGTCGACGGGCGGCAGCGACCAGCGAGGCCGCACGGGCTCTGCGGACAGAGTGCTGCGCGATTCCTCGCCGCCACACGCGACTGGAGACGCCGATCACTGCGTGCATCGCGTCGAGGGTCTTCGATTGGTCGTCGGATTTCGGCCGCATGTGTTTGGGCTTGTTCTTGGCGTTCTCGCAATTGACTACAAGGATTTCCACTTGATTCCAAGAAAGACAAGCGGTCTACCTTTGCGGGATTGTTGGTTGAACCACAAGTCCGTGACCGTGAGCTGGTTTTGCGTGAGAATGCCCGACTTGGCGACTGCAATCGCAGTGGCTGCTCCCAGTTCGTCCACAGAATCGAGATTCTTGATGAAGATGGACTTCGAACGCAGGCGCTTGGTCATGATCGCCAGGTAGAACATGATGGAGCAGGGCAGGCCTTGCGGAACCTTCAAGTGTCTATTGCTTCTGCTCGAGGAGGGAGCGCACTTACATTTGCAACGATTATCACGAGGAAGCCGACGATGAAGAAATAGGCGACGTTCTCGAACCGCGAGACGAGCACTCCGATCGCAAAGAAGGCGGCCGCCATGAGGACCGAGACGAATGTAATGATATTGACGGTCTGCTTAAGATCCCGCCGAAGCAAGCTGGTCGAGTCGCCCGCCCACGAGATGTCCGTCATGTTGCCCAAGAACTGAAGGAATGAGAGAATGAGATGATTGCGCCCACTTCTTGCCGTGAATTGCCCCGTCTTGATCACGAGTCCAATGCCGTCGCCCTCCACGCAAAAGGTCCCTTGAAAGCAGACGTTGCGGGCCTCGAAGACCGAGACGTTTTCGGGCACAGCCTCGTGCGTGTAGTCTACGGGATCTGCTCTTCCTGCAGAACATGTTGAGCGATCATCGCCTATTTTCTCTTGCCCAATATCGAAGAGTTGTCGATCTTCAGCGAGTTCGTCTGCAGCATTCGGCAGTCGGCGGGCACCTTCTGACCGGCGGAAATCCAGACGAGGTCGCCGACCACGAGCTGCTCGGCCGGAATCAAACGATTCTCGCTGTCCCGAATGACCGTGCAGCTCTGCGGAGTCGACTGGTTGATTTCCATCGTCTGCAAGCGAGCATCCGGTTGGCCGCCATTCTCTCCACTCGACGAACCGCTCGTGTCCTCCGCTCTTGCCACAACGAAAGGCCCGACATGACGAGAATGACGGGGATCCTACGACAAACGAATGATTTGACCTCTCTTACCCAAATCACGTACAGAATGAAGGCTGTGGTCAGATTCAGGGCGGCGTCTTCTTCCGGCTTTGAACTGCGGATAACGTACGTGACGATGCTGAGAAGCGAGGCGGCCAGCAGCAGGATCCAGAATTTGTAGAAGTTTTGATTCAAAAAAAGGTTCAATCCGCTGGGCCCCTTCTGCTCCACCGCCCGGTTGGGACCTCCATCACGAATGCGCTTCCTGAAGTTGTGTGCTTGAACTACGCGAAGAGTTGAAAGCACTCACGCGGCCTCGTTGACCGAAAGCCCGTCACTCTGCTCGGGTTGAAGGGAGTCGATGTACGAGTCGACGAAAATGTCCCGCAATTGCTCCAAATTCAGGCGATGCTCCACGTACGAAGCGCCGAGATCTCGCCTTCGTTCGGAGTTCACCGAAATCGTGTCCGCCTTTCGTTTCGACCGTCCGCAAAGCCGCTCGAACACGCGCGACATGCGGGGGAATGCCCGAAAAGGAAGACGGGGATGAGCGAAAGGAAGTTGGCGAAGGCCGCGAAACGGAAAGCGATCGAGTGCACGCCGGAGATTAGCGAGCGCGATCAAAGGTGAACCGAAAACACGCGAACAGGGGCGGCAGTCGCTCGTTTCGGCGGCGGTTTGATTCAGCGAACGAGCGGGCGGGCGGAGGCGCTTTTGATGAGAAGGCGGAAAAAATTGACGCGAATTCCGGGAGGCGGAAAGAACGGCGACTTCTGTCCACCAATCTCGACGAACACTCTCCGGGAATTGCGAAAGAAACTCGCGCGCGCACACGGCCGGTGGTCACTCGTCGCCCGTGACTCACTTCTTCTCCACTCCGTCGCCTCCAGCTGCCCGCTGATTACGTGAAGAGGAGCCGCCGGGAAGCGGCCGCGTGGACTCGCGCTCTCGGAAATCGCGCACCGCGAACAAAACGGCGGTGACGACGCGGAGTGATCGCGAATTTCGTTCCCGAGGGCCGCCCAAAATACACGCACCTGCCCGCAATCTTCGTGCTCTCAATCGTCGCCCGCCGGTCGTCGTTCGACTGCTGGATCGCCGGTTTCACTGCGATTCGGGATGAAGAGCGGGCGCTAAAGCGGGACGCCCGGAACAAACGACCGTCCTCCGAGTTCCCGAACAAAGCGGTCGGCCGTGCTCGCCGGAGGGCAAATTTGCATTCGGCGACTCAAAAAACCTTTCCGATTCGAACCTAATCCGCCCGATCGACAGGCACGCGTCAATTCCTCGTCCAAAGTTCGGATTGACGTCAGCGAGAAGAACAAGCGGGTTGCTTGACGGGGATCGCAGAGGAGGCGATCAGGTGGAACAAAAAACATCCACGACGCCGCCGGTCAAGCGGGTCGGCCGCCCGCTTTGATCTTCCGGCTTCATGGGTCGCCCGCGCCGTCCGAATGCGCACCGGTCGATGCCATGCGAACGAGGGCAGCAGACAGGCGAGAATGCAAATTGGGGCCTATTCGTCCCGCACCGTCTGACCACTCCCCTGCCGGACGACCGGCCGAAAGCCATCAAAGGTGGAGAGGAATGTAAAGTCGTTTGTTGTCGATTCCATCGCCTGCTTTTTATGGGTGTCAATTGACGCCTTCGTTCGTTTTATTAATTACTCTTGTTTTCACAATGGAGGGCGGCTTCTTCGCCGCTTCGTCGTTCCCGACCGCCCGCTTCGATGTTCCGGCGATGCGCGGGCAGGAAACAAGTGCGCAAATTTCGTTCGCTTTCCGTTCGGCTGATCATTGCGCAACGAGCACCGGGAGCTCTTTTTTCGTGCGCGATCGCCCACCCGCCTGCTCGTTGTTTGTGTTTTCTCTGCCGCGAGCTGCCCGCTCTTCTCTCCAATCGGAAACCAAAGATGGGAACGTGCGAACTGAAAAGACGAACTGCTCGTCGTGAATGCCGCCCCCGAGCGGGCGGGTGAATGCAAACGAGCGACAGCGGAGAGCAGAAGCAGGGTGTTTGTCGACGGGAAAAGAAAGAAATGCACGTCGTTTGTTGTTGTTGACCCCCGTCATTCGTTGCGTTGATTCGAGAGCGGGAATTCCGCTCGCCCGTGTGTTCGCCGCAGACGGCCGCCCGACCTTTGGAAAGCGCCCGATTTCTCTGCCGCCCGCTATGAAACTCTCGTCCGTCCTTTGGAAGGGGCCGCTCAAAGGTGAATCCGACCATCTTCCAGCCATCTTTTCATTTATTCTCGCTTGCAGACCACTACAAACTGCTCATCGCGGGCGGAGGTCCGGGCGGCAATGCGATCGCCTCCCACTTCTCGCGCACCCTTCCGGGCACCGAAATCGCGATCATCGAGCCGAATGAGGTGGGTTCGCTTCCCTTGGGATCTGATTTCTTTCATTGCTCTTCAGGAGCATCACTACCAGCCGGGCTACACGATGCTCGGCGCAGGCATCGTGAACGCCGACTCGTTGGTCAAAAGCCGCAAGGATTACCTCCCGAAACACGTCCATTGGTACAAGACCTCCGTTTCCGAATTCAAACCGAAGGAGAATGCGGTGGTCATGAGGTTCGTTCGTTCCACCTGCTTGGATTCCAATTCCGCGGCTATTTTCAGCGATGGAAACAAGGTGCACTACGATTTCCTCGTCATCGCCGTCGGACTTCAACTCCGATTCGATTTGGTGGGCAGAAGGAGCACCGAATACCGCCTGCAATCCAAACTCTCGTTGCAGATCGAGGGACTTCCGGAGGCGTTCGATCAGCCGGGCGCCTGCTCCATCTACCGCTTCGATTTGGCCAAGAAGACGCGCGAAGAGCTGCGGAAATTCGACGGCGGAAACGCGGTGTTCACGTTCCCGAACACGCCCATCAAATGTGCGGGCGCGCCGCAAAAGATCATGTACCTTGCTGACGAGATCTTCCGAAAGGTTCGTTCTGCTTTCGGTTCCTTTTATTACCGTCTTGTGCTCAGAATGGCGTGCGGGATCAATCGGCCCTCATCTACAACACGACTCTCGGGAAGACGTTCGGCGTGGACAAGTACGCGAAGACGTTGGATCGAATCATGAAGGAGAAGAAGGTGAGTCCATTGCGCTCTTCTGCCATTCGTTCATTTGCACAGATCATCTTCCACGGCCGCCACAATCTGATCAAAGTGGACGCGGACAACCATTTGGCGATCTTCCAGATTCTCGACGAGAACGGGAAGCCAACGGACGAGAAGGCGACCATTGAAGTGAGTTGCACTCTTTCATTTCTGCTTGTAATAGTGGGAACTTGCAGTACGAACTGCTGCACGTGGGCCCGCCCTGCTCTCCGGTCAAACCGCTTCGAGATCTCGCGGCCGCTGGCGACCCGCTGACCGACGAAAAGGGGTGGGTGAGGGTCTCGCCCAAGACCCTCCAGTCGGCCGCCTACTCGAACGTCTTCGGGCTGGGCGATTGCACGAACACGCCGAACGGGAAGACGGTCGCCGCAATCTGTGAGTCGCTTGCCCGGAAGATCGCGAATGAAAAGCCGATTGCAGCCTCCCAGTACAAGGTGGTCAAGAAGAACCTCGAAGCCGTGATGGACGGAAAGAAGCCCAGTTGGGAATACGACGGCTACGCGAGTTGCCCGCTGCTCGTCGACTCGAAGCACGTCGTGTTGGCCGAGTTCAACTACGAGGGCCCTCTCGAAACCTTGCCGGTCGACCAGTCCAAGCCCCGTTTCATCACGTTCCTCTTGAAGCGGTACTTCATGCCCTTTCTGTACTGGAACCTCCTCCTCAAGGGCTACTTCCACGGACCGAAGCCCATCCGCAAGCTGCTGCATCTCGGCTTCGGGAAATGAGTTTAAGTAGCTTCTTCTCTTCTGTTTTCAATCGAACATTCATCCATGTACCGGCATATTCTCTCCCAATCCTTACGAGTCTTCCACCCACAAATAAACGCTGTTTATTACAAAAGGAGTGAACTGCTGCATTTACGACTACGAGATTTGGACCGGAATTTGCAAAAAGAAACGAAACTTCAGATTTCGATAGGATTCCCAAAATACGAACGACGGTGAAGGAAGAAAGAATACGAATACGAATTTATTCGGTTCAACCAAGTAAAAGACAATTGCGAGATTATCTAATGGCTTGGTGCGAATACATCGACAGTTCCTTCCATTCGAGCCGGTCCTGGGCGAGTTGTTGCCATTGGGGTCCAAGAGTTATGTCCATGTCCTTGCGCCATCGGTCGGGGGGTCGTCCGGCAGTACGCTTGAGGTCGTACGGCCACCAGAAGGTCGTGCGAGTCGCCCATCTGTTGTCCGCGCGTCTGGCCACGTGTCCGGCCCACGCAAACTTACGTTCCAGTGCGTCCTCGACCGCGTCCTTGAATCGGGTTCGCGCTCGAATGTCCGCACTTGGCACGCGCTCGCGTAGGCTCACTCCGAGGATCCGCCGCTCCATCGCCCGTTGAGTCGTCGTGAGGCTCGTCTGCTCGCTCTTCCGCATCGTCCATGTTTGAGCGCCGTAGTTGAGTGCGGGCAGGATTGTCGAGTTGAAGAGCTGGGCGCGGATCGTGGCGTCGAGCATCTTCTTGAGCACGTCGGCGATGTTCTTGAATCCAAACCACGCGGCCGAGCGTCGTCTCCGGATCTCCCCGTCGATCTCGTGCTCAGGGGTAAGTTGTTGTCCAAGGTAGACGTATTTGTCCACCGGATCGAGGGGTTCTCCGTTGAGCATCACTGGTCCCGTACCGTGCGCGGCTCTGCAGTGACGATTAACCATTACCTGCGTCTTTTTCCGGTTGATCCGGAGTCCAATTCGGGCGCCGGCATCGTCGAGCTCACGCAGCATCCGTTCGGCGGTTCGCGGTCCGGGGGCGAAGAGCACGATGTCGTCTGCGAAGCGGAGGTGGTGAAGTCGCTCGCCGTCGATCGGAATTCCGTAGTCCTCGTTCCAGTCCCAGTCGAGTGTCCGGAAGACGTCTTCGAGGGCGGCCGTGAAGAGCTTCGGGGAGATGGTGTCTCCCTGTCGCACTCCACGTCGCACGGGCACTTCGATCGGGCGGGCGAACAGTTGGAACGTCGTTGAGCAGTCCGTGTTCGTGTTGAGCAGCGTGCGGACGTACTGCGGCGGGATGCCTTGGCGGACGAGGGCGTTGATCACCGCGTTAATTTCCACCGAATCGAACGCCTTCTCGTAGTCCACGAACACGAGGCAGAGCGGCTGCTTCAGCTCGCGGTAGCGCTCGAGGACTTGGTTGATCGTCTGTAGGTGGTCCGCCGTCGAGTATCCGCTTCGGAATCCGGCCTGTTCGCGTGGCTGCTGTTCGTCCAGTTGGCGTGTCATCCGGTTTACAAGCACTTTTGTGAAGAGCTTGTAGACCGTCGGGAGGAGGGCGATCGGGCGGTAGTTGCGGAGATCCTCGAGGTCGCCTTTCTTCGGAAGGATCACGGTGCGGGACGTCTTCCACTGGGGCGGCACGTCCTCTTGGTCCAGGCAGTCGTTGAAGAGATTCACGATTGCCGACACGAGAGTCGGGCCGCCGTTCTTGAGCACCTCGTTGGTGATCCCGTCCGGTCCTGGCGCCTTGTCGTTCTTCAGGCTCTCCACGGCCGCGCGCACTTCGGAGGCGATGATGGGCGGGATTGGCTCGTCTTCGCGGGGGTCGGCAAGAAGTGCGACGTCGACTTTCGATGCGAAGAGATCTGTGTAGAACTCCTTGCATCTCCGGTCGATGTCGGCGCGCGTCGTGAGAGTCGTCCCGTCGTCGGCCTTGAGTGCTCGCATCGTTCCGACTTGCTGCCGGAGTTCGCGCTTGCACTTCTTCAGCGATCGACGGTTGGCGGCCGCTTGGAGGAGCTTCTGGATTCGGAACGTCTCGTGGTCCTCCTGGACTTTGCGGCGGATGCGCTTCGAGAGTTCGACAAGTTCCTCCGGATTTGAGTCGTAGTTGAGCTCCCGTCTCCGCTTGAGCAGTTGGTGGGTCTCCTCCGTCAGGCGCGACGGCTTCTTTGGCTTCGGCACCTTCGCGATTTCGACGCATGTCTGCAGTCGTTCCTGGAACTGATTGAACTTACCCTCGAGGGGGCCGTTCAAGTTCCAGTCGCGCGAGTTGATGGCGCGCTCGAGAAGGGCCGAGTTGAAGGTGCTTGCCTTCTGGACGTGCTTCTTGCGCCGGAAGATCATCGGGAGGCTCAGCGTGAAGCGCACGGGGCGATGGTCGGATCCGAACTTGAGGCGGTCGATGACGTCGTATCGTCGGACGAGGCGGCGGTCCGAGATCAACCCAAAATCGATCTCGTGCCGCGTTTGTCCGTTGATTGATCGGTACGTCCATCGTTGCGCGTCGCTCTTTTGGAAGAGGGAGTTGATAATGAAGAGCTTCTCGCCTTCCGCGAAGTCCGCCATCATCTCTCCGAGCGGCGTCCAGTCGGGTCCGGTGAATGGGCCCATGTAGCGCTCGATCGTCCGCGGTCCGAGTTGGGCGTTGAAGTCGCCGATCACCATCTTGTGCGTGGCCGGCTGGTTCAGGGCGTCGTGGACATCATCGTAGAACTTCTCGTGGTCCTCCAGCGTGTATTTGGGTCCGGAGTGAGGGGCATACACTTGGACGATGAGGAGCGTCTTCTTCGGCGAGAGTTGGAGCTTGAGGGTCCCGACCCGCGCCGAGATGATCTTGACTTTGTCGATTTGGGGCACCAGTCGCCGGTTGACGATGAATCCGACGCCGCCGACCTTCTGTGGCCCAACGCCCGCGCCGATGATGATCTCGTCTCCGGTTTCGGTCCATTCGGTTTGGGATGCGGTGGCGGCTCGGGTCTCGCTCAGGCCAATGACGTCGTACTTGAATCGATGGAGGCCGTGGAGCTCGTTCATGAACAGGTCCTTGGCGGGCGCGTTTGGCAGTCCGGTGTGTAGGTTGAATGTCAGGATGTGCAGTTGGGCCTGGGCGCTCCGGGGGTGAGGACGATTTTGTTCTGCAGGTCCCTTCGGGGCTCGTTTCGTCCGAGTGCCCAGCGAACGTCGTTGCCCGTCTACGTCCGTGAGACCCTCTGTTTGTTGAGTCGTAGCCGGAGTTTGATTAAAGTCCAATTGCGGGGGGCTGGCCCTGGATCAGACCGGACTCAGTTTAACGTCATAACCGGGACGGAAGGAAGAAAGAATACAAGAAATGAAGTACCGGTGCTTTCGAGTTCACATTCAGCACTGTTTGTACGTTTCGCGTTGTCAAGACGACCCCGCCGGCCTCGCGCTCGATTCGTGACCCTCGGATTTCAAACGAGCGTTCGCGTCGAATGGCGGCCGACGGTCTCCATTTCGGTGGAGCAACGCTTGCGGGAGGACTCGGTCATCGAGTGCGAGTCCTCGCCCAACTGCCGCTGACGGCGGTAGGCCGAACGGCGACGAGCATTCCGATCCTCGTAGTTGCTGTGCAGAAGGCGCACGAAGACGGCCAGGGCGGGGAATTGCAGCAGGTAGATCACGTAGAAGATGGCGTCCGCCCTGCAAACAAATAAGCGTTTACCACGTCGTCAAGTGAAAGATTGCAAGTCGTAGGATCTTCTCAACACATTACGAACACCAAACGAATGACTGACCACAAGTAGATAGTGATGTACAAATCGCTGGAGCGCATCGTGGTGAACTCGTCAACCAATTGAAGCACGTAGTTCGGGACCTAAAGCTCCGGTTTCATGTGCTTCTTTCTTCTCCGAACTCGCATTCAGCATGAGTTGAGTGGTGGCGAGCACGAGGCAGCGGCGGACGGCCTGGCGGCGGCGTTTGTTCGAAACACGGAGGCCCTCCTCCGATTGTATCTTCAGCGAGAGCGGCATCTGGACGTCGCCGTGCTTGATGGCTTGGGAGGTGACCGTCGTGAACCTGAACAGACTCCATTGCTCATGATCTGCTTCACTTCCTGTCTACCATTTGCTTTCGCGAGTGAAGGCAAGAACGGCGATGTCCGTGAGGACGGTGATGAGCAGCGGGATCACGTACGTCCAGCAGGACTCGGCGACCGCAATCCACTTGAAGAGTTCGGGGTTGATGAGCGACGAGTCCGCCCCGCAGTAGACGGCCTCCACGCCGCCGTTCACGTTCGCCACGCGCAGTTGCTTCATCAGGATTGGGGCCCACACCTGAACGAGCGGTGATTAAGCAAAGGCGGTAATCGGAGTGAATGCCTGAGTGATCAAAGACACGATGCCGGTGATGATGAGCAGACGGCGAGTGTCTTCGAAGAGCGTCAAGCCGCCGCTCTTCGGGCGGTGCACGGAGAAGAAGATGTGGGCGAAACGTTGGGAGCTGAAAGTAAGGAAGGGGAATCGACTGCATTCCTCTGCATTCCTCTGCCTTCAACTTACAACATCATGACCCAGAGCCAGTTCACGTAGCACGTGGTCGTGTTCGTCACAAAAGCGGTGATCTTGCACATGACGGAACCTGAAAAGAGAATACGGTTGATGTTCGTGCTCGTTTGTGTCGGTCACCTTGCAGTCCGGGGACCTCGTCGGAAATCAGGTTCGAGATGATCGAAGTGATCATGCACACGTTGCAAATGATCATGGCGGTCATGAAATCGAAGTAGTTGGAGCGTTTGTACTTGGTGAGCATTGCGTAGAGAGCGTGCAGAAGGATCGGGATGCTGCAGCCCGAGACGATCAAAACCGTCCACCACAGCGTCTGGGAGATGGCCGCCCAGAGGACGATCATTTGCTGCGTGTGCATGGCCGAGTGGCCGCTGGGCACCATCCCGCTTTCCACCGCCTTCACCACCTCGCCGTTCGTCTCATTCGACGCGCCCGCGCCGATGGTCGTGGCGGCGGCGGACGAAAGGGTGGCCGCCGTGCTCGTGATCAGCAGCCACCACGACGAGCGGCTGTTGAGGTCGAAGTGCCGGAGAACAGCGGAGGCGATCGAGTTCGCCTTCAAGAAGCCCATGAAACCGCCGACCACTCGACTCAACGGCGAGTGGACGACGCGGTTGGGCGGAGTCTTCGGAGTCGCGCCGATCGTCCGCCGTTGGGAATGGCGGTAGGAGGGTGAGGATTTCATTCGAGATCCTGAAAAGAAGAACGAGCATTCAAAAGAGTGTTCAAATGAAAGCAAGCACGAGTTTCAGTCATCCCCGTTCCTCGAGCGCGATGTTTCGGCCGCCTTACCGTAAGAAGAGAAAGAGGAGCGGAATCGAGGCAACCGCCGCTCTCGCCCCGAGTGGATTTTACAATGAAGCAGCGGATGGGGCGAGAGGAAACGAAGCACCTGGCCAGAGGTTTGCCGCGAATCACTACACAACGACACTCGCAATTCTAATGGCCGCCCGAATCACCTGTTCGCGGGCGCCGCCCATCGACTCGTCCGCTTGACGGCAGCGGCCTGACATTTGAGACGGACGTGTGTGTGATTTCGTTCGTGCGCATAAAAACCGTCCGGCCGCGTCCATAATTCAATCGACTTTTCAGCGGCCCTCTTTGTTCTCGTTTTCATCCACAAACTTCGGCCTACCGGCGGACTTTAGGGCGAATCGTCATTCAAACTTTCGGATCCTCGAAGCGAATGACGCCAATCGGTGGGGAAAGACGAACAAAAAACAGCTTGAATATTCAAATGAACGGATGGCGTCAACCGTTCGGCCGGCTTTCCGCCGAAAACCGCTCGGTGATTAACGCGAAAACACTCCTGTTATTCGAAGTCGAACGCCGAACAACGGAAGCGTTCGCTGATCGACCATGAAGCAATCAATAGAAAAAACGAGGTCTTCAACTAGCTCGTCAGAACAGCTTGGCTGCAGATTGAAAGCTCTCCGACGCAAGGCAAGATGTAGCAAGGCGGTGGGAAGCGGCGAGCCAACGCGTGAACGATCACACGTGACTTCTTCGTCTTTTTGTCCGCAAATTCGAATCCATTAGTCGACTGAACGCAACACAAAGGCCGAGTGCACGGACGGCGCGTGCACGCGGACGGCTTTCAGGAATCTCCGCTCCGTCCGCCTGCAATCGCGTTTGATCTGCGAGCAGTTGGCGTGACCGCCGGCCGTCGCGAAGATTCCCGGCCACGAGCCCAGTTGTTTTCCGGGGATTTCATCAACCGCGAGCTTCCGCCTCGATTGGCGGCTCACGAGAAGTGCGCAGAAAGAAAGAAAAGAGAGGAGTCGTTAGTCGGCGGACCGCAAACAGCTGACTGCCGCTCGTTCGCATTGGATTCGAACGACGAGTACCGTCAGAGGAACGAAATTATTAGTACACAAGGGCCGTTCGAATTCACCTGTTCGCGTTGGGATTGGGTTAGGGACAGAGCGGGAGAAGAACGGGACTTTCGGGCGATGTTGGAGCGAGGAATCCGTTCCACCGGTCGGCCGATTGATTAAAAGAGGCCGGCCATTACGAAAAGCCAACCGAAAACATCGGCCGAACGCAAGCAGAAGTTCTCCATTTGGACACTTCCGAGGAAATGCGCACGTTCCCGAATTAAACGAGCGGTGATTGGAGAGGTACACGCGGCCCAATTGCGCAGTTCCGATCCGAGTGACGAGCGAAACGGCCGCAACGAAATGGTCGCGCGTGTTTTGGTGCCGAAGCGCGAACAAGTGGCCGGCAAACAAAACAATCGATGGCATGCAGGTTCAATGGAGGGCCCCTCAAAGAACAGCGTGCTCCACATGCGGATGCAGTGACACGATAGGGTCGGATGCAGACCCGCACGAATCCCGCTGAATGGACCACAGTACGAGCGATGCTTTCAATCGAGACGGGAAGAAGCGGTCCTGGCGAGCAAGTCGTGAGGCCAATGCGCCACGCTACCGAAAGAGTTCTTACGAATGGGTAAACGGAGGAAAAGCACACCTCAATGGCTGAGTGAGTGGAAATGTGATTTACGAATCGCATTGTCCTCAAGCCGATAATTGCGTAATCTTCACCTACTCCGCATTTCCTTCGCTCGTTCGCCGGTTGTTACGCGACGCGAGTGGAGGCGACCGCTTTGAGCAGCAAACAGTCGATTAATCCGAAGATTTCGCCCGTTTCGGGATCGCAACACGCCGCTCGTTGATGCAAAAGAACGTCCTTTTGTTCGCTTCAAAAGGGATCAAAAAAGTGGACGGGTAATTGGCGTGGAGGGTGCTTCCGCGTGGTGTTTGAGTTGGCAGTCGTCCCGTTCGCGGGGCCGAGATAAAAGCCGATACTAATTTACTGCAATCGGTTCATTAAAAGCGGAAATTCGGGGATTGCCGTTAATGAAAGGCGTCTGCTCGAAGTCCGACGGAAGGACAAAAGCGTTCAAAAAAAGCGGGCAGAAACACGCGTCTCGTCCGAGCAAAGAAACACATTCCAAGCGATCGTCTTTTGCTAATTACCTTTGGAAAAAGAAACAAAGCCCGCAGCAGTTCCCACGGACTTTTGCTCGCAGCCCGCAGGTACAAGTGGACGGATGAAGTTCGAAAAATCGGTAGATCCACATAGAATGTGGCGAGATCTCCAATTCGAGAATACACGCCCCGTTTTTAGTTTGAGGAGTTCGTTTCTTGAATTATTCAGAAAAACCAACTCTCAGTAATAGTTTATTCCTCATCAGTACTTTCGTTGTAGAGACTCCTGTACGGCGTCCCCCTCGGCCTGTTCGCGTGTCTCCGGTTTGTCCCGCTCTTCTTGCTGGGCCAAGCTGCTCGAACTGGGTTGTCGAGAGAGTTCTTCAAGGA